>PVJH01018268.1:0-45799 GCA_004026705.1 Nesogale talazaci | reverse complement strand
AGGTCCTTTTAGGACCAGTGGTGAGAGTGGTGATACCGGGAGAGTGGAGGGAAGGTGAAGTAGAAAGGGGGAATCGATTATAAGAATCTACATAGAACCTCCTCCCTGGGGTATGGACAACAGGGAAGTGGGTGAAGGGAGACATTGGACAGTGTATGATATGACAAAATAATAATTTATAAATTATCAAGGATTCATGAGTGAGGGGGGTGCAGGGAAGGAGAGGAGAAATGAAGAGCTAATACCAAGGACTTAGGTAGAAAGAAAATGTTTTGAGAATGATAATGGCATCAAATGTACAAATGTACTTTGCATAAAATGGATGGATATATGGATTGTGAAAAGATTTGTATAAGCCCCAATAAAATTATTTTTTAAAATTAAATAAAAAAAGAAAAGAAATAGTCAACCTATGGAAAAAACAGTCTCAATTGGGATAAATAGAATGAGTACAAAAGAAATTAAGCGTTTTTGTTTTGCTTTGTTTTGTTTTGGGGGGAGCGGGCTTTACTGCCTCAGGTGGTCGTGGGTGCTACCCAGTGCTGCTCCTGAGAGCTGCCGCTGGATTTGAACCGCCAAGCCTGCAGGCTGCAGTCCCGCACTCAACCACTTACGCCACCGGGGCTCAACCCCCTGAAATTAAGTGTTTTTTAAACAATTATATACAATCAACAAGAAATAAAAGGGATCCAAATGAATATAAGAAATGAACATTGGAGGGCTGAGTCCTGGTGGCGTAGTGGTTGTACGCAGGACTGCGGCCCACTGGGTTGGAAGTTCAAATCCAGCAGCAAGGCTGGGCCTCCTACTCCCACCACCAGAGGGCAGTGATGCACCCCCCCCCCAAAAAAAGAAATGAACACGGGGATGGATTTTCATCAGTAAAGAAATGGATAATTTTTAAAAGAAGAAAATAGAAATTATGGAACTGAAATCCACAAAATCTAAAAAATATATATCGGAATTCAGAGTTTAATAAGCATGTCAGAAAAAAGATTAATAAACTTCATGACAACAGACATTATTCAAACTGAAGCAGAGCAAAAAAAGAGAGACGCAATGACATGTAGGAAAACATCAAGTAGCTTACTCTACAAATAGTTGAAGTAACACTAGGAAAAGAAAACGAAGGGGGGTGGAATTTGAGGAAATAATGACTGAAAATGTTTCCAGTTTAAAATAATCAACATATCCTAAATTATTAACTAGTAACATGCTGCTTTATGAAATATGGTATATGGGCTGAGCCCTGGTGGCATAGTGGTTGTGCGCGGGACTGTGGCCCATTGGGATGGAGGTTCAATTCCGGCTCCCAGGAGCAAAGGCTGGGCCTCCTCCTCCCACCACCTGAGGGCAGTGATGCCTAAAAAAAAAAAAAAAATTTAAAAAAAAGAAAGATGGTGTATTAAAAAGGCACTGCCATCAAGTCAACAATGACTGCCAGCAGCCTTATAGGACAGGGTAAAACGACCCCTGTGAGTTTCTAAGACTGTAACTGTTTACAGGAGTAGAAATCCCCCATCTTCTCCTGAAGAGTGGCTGGTGGTTTCGAACCACCAACCTTGCAGTTAGCAGCCCAACGTGTAACCACTACGCCGCGGAGGCTCCTAGGGTATGCTAAAGATGGCCACAGATGCTCTGGCATTATCTCCATGAAGAAGTAAGGTTTGGGGGTTGTTATTGTTGTTGTTGTTTTATCTCTTTCCATGAATCGAGGTTGGCCCTGAGCCCAGTAGATGTGGTAGAAGTATACTTTGCCACTTTTTCAGTACAACCACTCACAAGCTATACTACCTGCAGCAAGTTGTGGCACCTCCCCGGGCATCCTATCCGCAAAATAGGGAGAGGAAGCTAAATTACCTCGGAGATTCTGTTCAGCATTAGGTCTGTTTTCTGAGAGGAGTTATAGGTTGAGTCTAAAATTAGTAACTGTGATATTTAGGTTTGTATCAACTTGGCTGAGCCAGGATTCCTCTGTGATATGACTTAAGTAATGTTATCAACATGGTGATGAGATCTTCTGTGAGCAGCCAAGCAATTGTGGAATGAATACGGTGGAGCGCTTAATCTATCACGAGCCTTGCTACGGCTGAAAAGAAGTTTCATCCCAGGTGTGGCCTACTCTTATATAAGCTAACACTGTAGGGAAGCTAGCTCACGTCTTCCTGCTTATCCAAATCCTGCGTCTGGTTCATAGACCCACCAACCCGAGGAGCTGCCAGTGGCCTGCAATACGGCCTGCTAGCCTTGGATTCACTCGCTTCCGCAGCCATGAGCCTTAGTTACTGACCTTATATTCTTCCACCTCTGCCTCCACCAGCCTGTGGTCTCCCTGCCTCCTTGGTCCTTGGACCCGGCTAATAAGTGTGCCATGAGAAATCTCCAGCTTAACATCTGACCCAGAGAAGTGAACCAGACTAAACTTAACCACTTCTGCAATTCTATGGGGCAGTTTTATGCTTGAAAAAAATCTTGTTTTATATATAAATACAGCTACTTGTTTACCAGTCATGGCCAATAAGCTAATATACAAATATATATACTATATATATATACACACACACACTCGCACAAACATATATAAAATCATAAGAATGGGGCTTGTTAAGATAGTAGAGCCCCATAATTGCATGAAACTTACACCTTTAAAATCAGAGGTTCAACTCCTCTTCTTAACAGTGTTTCTCATTAATCTCTCCTCATTCATTGCTCCAATCCTCTTAGTCATTGTATTTTAACCCTAATTAAACATAAAATGTTATAATATAGGCATCTTCGTGAAGCACTTAACATGGTTGGCTCATATGGTATCCTTCAATCAATTGAAGTAAAACTTTTCATGAAAGAACCACTTAGAGGGCTGAGCCCCGGAGGCGTAGTGGTTGAGTGCGGGACTGCGGCCCGTTGGCTTGGAGGTTCAAATCCAGCAGCAGCTCTCTGGGAGCAAGACTGGGTAGCTCCCACAACCACCAGAGGGCAGTTATGCCCCGGCCAAAAAATGAACCACTTAAATCCCTTACTTCAACAATATTAATATTTATTATTGCACCTATTTAGCACTAACCTTAGCACTAACAGTATGTTTTTTTTTGGGGGGGGGGGTTTGTGTGTGTGTTGTTCATAACGGTATGATTCATAACACTATGAATCCCTCTTCCTTATTCTACCCTTTAATTAACATAAACCAACATTCACTCTTCATTTTAGTAGTTTCCAGTGGAGCTGCACGCTCCAGTCTATGATCGGGCTGAGCATCTAATTCAAAATGTGCCTTTACTGGAGCCCTCTGATCTGTAGCCTAACAACCACGGAGGTCTCTGTATGGACATGTTGTAGTGTTTGGTTCAAGTCAGTTCCAACTCATAGTGACCTATGCACAGCAGAACAAAGCGCTGCTCTGTCCTGCCCCTCCCTCCATTCTTCACGATTGTTCTTATGTTTGAGCCTATAGCTGCGGCCCCTGTGGCAATCCTTCTCCCCAAGAGCCTTCCTCTTTTTGTTACCCCCGTACAAAGCACAAGGTCCTTCTCCAGGGACTGGTCTCTCCTGATATTATGTTCAAAGTAGGGGAGACACGGTCTCACCATCTTTGCTTCCAAGGAACTTTCTTGTTGTACTTTTTCCGAGACCAATTTGCTTGTCCTTTTCAGTAGTCCATAGTACCTTCAATATTCTTCTCCAGTACCATAATTCAAATGTGCCGATGCTTCTATGGTCTTCCTTATTCAATATTCAACTTTCCCATGCACTTGAGGTAACTGAAAATACCATGGCTTTGGTCTACAGGCACCATAGTCCTCAAAGTAACATCCTTGCTTTTCAATATTCTAAAGAGGTCTTGTGCAGCAAATTTATATATTTATATAAATATACATAATTTTTTAAAATTTCTATATGTATAAAAGCATCACTGGGTTTTTCTCCTCTAAAGAACACAGTCTTACATAGTAATAAATAAACCCTGTATTAAATAAATTACTTGACAGCTCAGCATCTCAATGCCTTAGCCAAAATGGGCCTGGGCCCTCAAGATCTATTTCTAAATCAAAATATATTTGTGAATTTAGTTATAATTATAGTCCCTTTATGATATAACTAATGTTACCTTGTAAAGATGAAATAGTAATAGTGCCTGAGATAGTTAAGGTTTATGATGCCAACAGGGCTGACAAACATATATGGGATTAATTGATGGGTAGAGAGACAAATGGGTCAGTGAGTCTCGCCTTTCAAGTTCGCAGGTCTCTTGCTCTCTGATCATCAGACCAGGGTGCAACTGCCTTAACCAGTTCCCTGCTTCAGCTGGCAAGGCTCACTTCCTATGAGACATCCGTGAGGAGAAGCCACATGAACCTGCCCTGATGCAGCCCTGGGTGCTGGAGCAGCCACATGGAGACCCCCTGCCAGCACTGAGATGTTGACATGCTCAGTTATTCATCTCTCCTCTTGCAGTCAGCATCATTGCGTGTGTTTTGTGAGGTTGAGGAGGACTTTGTAAATCAGTGTCAGACATATAGGCCAATGTTGGACTTAAGGACTTGGACAGCACTGAGTTGGGATGCTTTCTTAATGTACACTTACCCTTTAGATACAAATCTTTCTTATATACATATGAGTTTCTATGGATCTGTTTCTCTAGTTTACCCAGACTAACACAATGCCCGAACAACTATTACTTATCTAAAGATTATGCAGAGCATTGTAGGATGTGCTTCTTAAAGATATAGTCAAAGTCCTTTTTCTTTCACAGGGCTCAGGCTTTACTAGTCAACAAAATTTAATAAATGTCAAGTATAGTTTTTAAGGCTAACGCCTTTTGCCATATCCAAACAAGTCAAATACCTCTCATTTCCATGATACCAAAACCACACATGCAGACAATCCAACTGCATTAAATGTCATTCTTTTGGGAAACAGTTTCTGGTACCTTCGCCCCACCTCACCCCTGCCCTTTGAGTGTGTTAAATGGCCAGAGCAGTCTTCACCAACACCAATTGCTAGCATGCCTCACTGCACACAGTGAAAAACCCCAGGCAGAAACCTGGCACATAAGCAGGGTTTGGGATTACTTGGGGATAAATATTCAATTCAGCAGTCTTTTTTTCTTACTATGAGTCACTTTGGTTTTCAGAAGTAATAGTCTAAGTCAGGGAGACTGGTATATAGAATGCTGATTTAATTAAAAAAAAAAAAAGAAGCCACCTTGCATATAATATCAGACAGAATTTGTTATCACATCCAGCAATTATGTTGACCCAAGCAATTAAGATGCCAAGAGAGAGGACCTCTCAAAAGATTAGTGGCTAGCCAAAGTTGCTATCTGCAAGAGGTCTTATTACTATGATGTATGGTTGAAGAGGCCCTTGTGGAGTAGTGGTTGTGTATTGGGCTGCCAAGCCAAGAGCAGGAAAGGCAGAGAGAGATCTCTACTTCCATAAAAGTTAAAGTCATGGACACTCCCAGGGGCAGCTCGAGCCTGTGCCATAGGATCAGTATGAGTCAGCTTCGACTCGGTGGAGTGAGTCTGGTTTGGGGTTTTTATAGTTCGGTGGCAAGACTCTGGTGGCAAAATGGTTAAAACACCTGGCTTCTATTCAAAAGATAAAGATACAGAGAAAGATACAGCGGTCTACTTCTGTAAGTATTTACAGGCTTGGAGACCTCCTGGAGCAGTTCTACTCCATCCTATAAATAGCTATGAGTTCGCATTTCCTCAACAGCAAGGATTTGGTGTTCGTATATGGTCCATTTAACAACAGGATTTTGTGAATACCCATCCACATCAAAGACCTGCTGTGCCTCTTTCCAGTCCCGGGAGGGTGAGGGAACTGCTCCTCGGGGCCAAGAATCGGCTCTATCCACCTGTCCCAGATCAAGTCTCTCAGCACACAGAATGGACAGTACCTTTCCACGGCCTTTCTGTGTGTGCATGGGGAAAAGAGCTACCAGAACTTGCAATTTCGCCATCTCTAGCCTCTTTGATCTGGGAGCCCTGGTGGCATAGTGGGTTGTGCAATGATCTGCTAACCCAAAAGGTCAATAGTTCACAGCCACCAGCTGTTCCTCAGGAGAAAGATGCGGCTTTCTACCCTCTTAGGATTGAGTCTCAGAAAACCACAAGGACAGTTTTACTCTGTCTTATAGGGTCATCATAAGGCAGACTCAACTCAATGGCATTTAGTTTGTGTCGTTTGTGTTTGCTTGTTTGTTTGTTTGAGCCTCTTTGATAAGGAGACTCATTAATGAAGGAGGCTTTGATGACACCATGGTTAAAGCACTTGACTATTAACTGAAAGGGTGGTCATTCAAGTCCACCAGCAGCCCCATGAAAGAGAAGACCTGGAGATCTGCTCCTCTAAGGATGACAGTCTAGGAAACTCCTTGCCTACGAACCACGAGGCAGTCCTCCTCTCTATGGGGTGGAATTGTGTGATGACCCAGAACAACCAGAGTCTTTTCCATTCGTGTCAGTGGAATCACCACCCATGCAAACCACGTTACAAAATCCTTTGAGGGTTAAAGGGAAAAATCAAAATCGCTGTCACAGCTTCTGATCTATTAGGAGATCTATGACTTCTACCAGAATAAGGATAATGCAGAGCTAAAAGAAATCGTGGAAGTCTGCATAGGTAACAAAACCAGACCAACTGTCATTGGGTCGATGGCAACTCATGACCAGCTCCTGTGTTTCAAAATAGAATTGGGATCCGTAGAGTTTTCTTGGCTTAAATAGTTACAGAAGTAGATCCAGGCAGCCCTGGGTGGTTTCAAACCCCCTACCAAGCTTTTGGTTACTTGTTGTTGGGCGGCATCAAGTTGGTTCTGACCCATTGAGACCCTATCCACAACAGAAGGAGAAATGACACGGTCGTGGGCCATCCTTACAATCGTTGCTGTGTCTGAACACATTGCTGGTTGCAGCCACGCTGTCAATCCATCTGCTTCCGGGCCTTCCTCTGTTTCCGCTGATTAGTAGTCAAGTGCAAACCAATTGCTCCTCCCAAGAACCTTATTATGTAACCGTACACAAAGGTCTATATTCATATGCAAATGAGGCAAGTGATTAGAGAAGGCTTCATGGAAACTGTTTTTCTTACCCTACTCAGCATTCTCCAGCATGTTAGCTCACATCTGAACTGGTGGGTAGAAATTACATAACACTGATGGAGGGTAACAAGTTTCTAGGCAGCAAGATGGATGATACGGCACCGGCATGATGAGGAACAGCAAAGAGGAGCGAAGGTATGGAGGTAGGAAACTAGAGACTAGGAATAGGCAGTGGTTCAGATGGATTGGGCAAAAATATGAAATGCAAAACAAGATTAGGACATGAGCTAGAAAGATCTTAAATGCCTCCAGTCATGGTTACATAGTTTGCTCTGTAAACTCTGCTTGAGAGATTTGGCACAGAGTTTAAGAAGACTGAATAAACCAGTGCCGCCTTTATAGAAAATGAATCCTCTGGCAAGGAATACAAGACTTTCTGTTGGGACAGTGAGTGAAGTATTGTGTTCCTAACGCAAGCCTACAGATTCAAAACTACCTTACAATCCAAAGGAGAAAGATAGAGTTGCCTAGTGCCTTGAGGATTCACAGTCTCAGAATCTTAAGAAGCAGTTCTACTCTGTCAGAGCTATAGGCAGTGGGTTTGTATGGCTGTGCAATGGTTAAGTGCTCAAATACTAACCAATAGGCTCTGCAAGAGTAAGAACTGGTGACCTGTTCCCATTAAGATTCAACTCACTGCCATCTAGTTGATTCTGACTCATCCCCCATCCACTGCCGTGGAGTTCATTTTAACTCACAGCGATCTTCCAGGGCAGTGTAGAAGTATCTTATCCCCTTTGGATTTCTGAGGCTATAAATCTTTACAGGTGCAACCAGTCTCCTCTTTCTCCCACAGAGCTGCAGCTGGTTTTGAACTGCTGACCTAGGAAACCCTATGGGACACTGTCACATGAGGACTCTGAGTTGAAAACCTACCCAATGGAAGACCAAAATGACAATGAGGAATATGCTAGAGTAGGAAGACACTATTAAAATTAATAACAATGTACAATCTATTAGAGAATTGGGAGGGGGAAGAGCTGATGCCAAGGGCTCAACAGAAAGTAAATATCTAGAAAAGAATGAGGGCAACATATGTACAAACACACCTGATTCGATTGATGTATGGATTGTGGTGAAAGTTGTACGAGGCCCCAATAAAATGATTTAAAAAAAGACAAAGAATATCAAAACCAACGAGGACAGGGCTTCAGGATCTCATAGACTTTACTCTTCACATTATCACTCTGCCTTTACTGCCATGACTCTTCAGTGCCAACAGAGATGTAGGATGGCAATAAGTTTTGGGTTTCTTAGGACCCAACCCCAGTTGTCGCCAAGTCAATACCAACTCCCGATGACTCCATGTGTGTCATACAAGAACTGTGATTCATCGGATTTTCAATGATGGCTTTTCAGAAGAGACCACCAGGTCCTTCTTCCAAAATGCCACTGGGTGGACTTGAACCTCCCCCCTTCCAAAGCAACTGAGAATTTTAGGTGTCTGCACCACTCAGAGGCTCATCTCCTAGCTAATATCGACTATCCCAATGAAATTATTAATGGTGTTTCTGCTACAAAAATATTCCAGTTTGGGCAACAAATTACATAGTCATTTAGAAATAATCCTTCTCCTTCTACCTCTCTGATGGTTGTTGTTGTTGTTGTTGTTGTTGTTGTTGTTGTTGATGATGATGATAGGTGTTGTCTGGTGCTTCGGACTCATTGAACAATAGGATGAGACACTGCCTGGCCCTAGACCACGATCATTGCCATGTGGGAGCCTAGTGCGGCAACCACCATGTCGCTCACTCTCATTGAGCTCTTTCGCCAGTGCCCTTAGTTCTCTGGTGATGTTATCACAGAATTGTTGTAAGGAGATGGCTTTAACAAACAGAATTGACTTTCTCGCACCAGGTACAGCAGAATGAACTATCACCGGGTCCAACACTGCCCTCACGGTTGTTCTTGTCTTTGTGCCCATTCTTTTTCAGCCACAGTATCAGTCCATCTTGTGGAGGGCCTTCCTCTTTTTTAGCTACCCTATACATTAGCAAGCATGGAGTGCTTTTCCCGGGGAAGATTCTCTCCTAAGAACATGTCCTAAGCTCCTGAGACAAAGTCCCGCCATCCTTGCCTCTAAGAAGCATGCTGGCTGTTTTCCTAAGACAGATTTGTTGGTTCTTTTGGCAGTCCATGGTACTTTCAATATTCTTCCCTGGTACTGTAACTCAAATGCATTGATTTTCCGTTGGTCCTCTTAATTCAATGTCCAACTTTCACATGTATCGAAGGTCATTGAAATGCCATCGCTAGGTCAGGTACGCAGTAATTCTCATATGAATATCCTTGCTTTTCAATACTTTAAGCAGGTCTTGGGGAGCAGATTTACTGAAAGCAACCCAACTTCTTGAAATGGCTGAATGTCAGCTAACTTTGTTTGGTAGAGTCTCTCTGTATTATTCATTTTGATGGTTCCTGCATCATTCAATAGTTCGTCCACAGAGTCTTTCCATATTGCAATTGGAGGCTGGAATTTTCCTTAAGTTCTTTCTGTCTCAGATAGATTGAGTCAGTTCTTCCTTTTGGTCTTCTAACTCTAAGGCTATGCACATTTTATTTTAAGATTTAACTTTATTTTTTCAAGCTGCCCTTGGGGATTTTTTGCTTAACTCTTTGACTTCATCATTTCTTCCATTTACCCTAGCTAATCTCTGATTAAGACCAAGTTTCAGAGTCTCTTCTAGCATTCGCATTGACTATTTCATCTTTCTTCTCCTTTTAGTAACATTTTGCTTTCTGGTGCTATCCCACTGTTCATCAGGTCTCTTGTCATTGGTGTCAAAAATACCAAATCTTTTCTTAAGTTGTTCTCAAAATTCAGGTAGGATGGACTCGTAGATTCATGGGAAAACTGAAGACAAGGTTGTCTCTCCAAGGTGACAGAAAGAAAGTCTTCCTCTGTGGCTGATGCTCTGAATTCAGACTTCTCACTGTCTAAACACAAACCAAACTTACATTCATCAAGTTAACTCCAAGCCCTGGTGACATAGTAGTTACAAGTTGGTCTGCTAACCATAAGATCATTAGTTCAGAACCACAAGCAGCTTTGTGGGAGAAAGACAAGATTTGTAAGACTATGGAGAGTTAGAGTCTTGTTCTACCCTGTTCTATCGGGTCTCAGGGGGTCAGAATCAACTTGATGGCAGTGAGTTTGGTTTGGGTTCAGAGGCTAGAAGTGTGAATTCAGGACATAAACTACAGAGGAAGGCTTTTCTCTGTCAGTTCTGGGGAAAGACCCTTGCCATCAATCTTTCCTGAGATCTAAGAGTTTCTCAGCATAGAGTCCCTGGATTCAAATGATGCATAGCATCCCTGGTTCTCCTTTCTTGGTAGAAGGAGATTCCTCCACTTCTCCTTGCTAGTTATATCTCTGAAGAAACTAACTCAAGATATAAGCATATCCTGTAGGATAAGCTTGTGTCCTATCTTGTTAATGTAACCACCATTAATCCTTCTGTATTAATATACAGATTATGACTCACAACATACAACATAATTATATCATATCACAAAATGAAGAATAATTGGAGGGGACACAACTTTATCCATAATTTCCAGGCCTGGTCCCTCCTGATAAAATGTCAAAAATATTGCCTTCAAAGTCTCACCATCCTTACTTCTAAGGATGACAGTAAGGATATAAAAATTCTGACCCTATTTTTTTTCCAAAACAGATTGATTCATTGTCTTGCTATCCTTGGTACACTGAATGTTCTTCACAAATGTTATAATTCAAGTGCATTGATCATTTTTTGGTCTTCTTTATTCATTGGCCAGCTTTTATATGCATATGAAGTGATTGAAAGTATCATGGCTTGGGTCAGGTTCACTTTCATCCTCAAATTCACATCTTTGCTTTTTTAAACAATGAAAAGACCTTTTGCACTAGATTTTCCCAATGGTAGAGTGGTTATGTGTTGGGCTGCTAACTACAAGGTCAGCAGTTCAAAATCACCAGTTGATCCAAGGGATAAACTTGAGGCTTTCTACTCTCATAAAGGTTTACAGCTTAGAAGCACACAGGGGGAAGGAATTCTTCCCTGTCTTATAGGGCTGATATAGAGTCACTGTGAGTCAGAATCAAGTCAGTGGAAGTGAATTCTGTCATGGCTTCTTCTATTTCTGGTTTCAGTTTGTTTTGGGTCTTCCAATGCAATATGTCATTTAATTTCATGACTGCTGCTCTATGGGTGTTGACTGTGAGTCCAACTGAAATTAAATCCTTGACAGCTTTCATTTTTCTTCTGTTAATCATAATGTTGTTTATTAGACCAATTGTAAGGATTTCTGTTTTCTTTATGTTGAGCTATAATTTTTATCGAAGTTTTTGATCTTCCTCAACAAGTGCTTCGAGTCCTCTTCAATTTCAACAAGTCAAGCTATGTCATCTGCATATCCCACATGGTTAATGAATCCTCCTCCAATTCTAATGCCATCGTCTTCTTCATATAGTCCAGTTTCTTTAATTATTTGATCAGCATACAGATTGAAAGGTAAGATCTCTAAGGCACACCTTTCAGGATGGTAAATCATACACTATATGGTAGATATCAGGGATCTAGCACCAATTTGTATAGGAAATAGCCCTTTCCCTCATTCATGGGAAATGTGGAAATTCTAGAAGAATGTCATTGATATCACATGCAAGTTAATTTTTGCTAAATATCATCCAACAATGGTTACATAGTACATTGATGGGGAGCTGCCATAGCGTCAAGACAGATTCAGAAGACGACATGGAACAAGGAATACCATTGCAGATTTAAGATGGATCTTGGCTGAAAGCAGAAAATATCAGAAAGATGCTTACTTATGTCTCATCGACTATGCCAAGGTATTCAACTATCTGGATCCTAACAAACTACAGTCAACCTTGAGATAGTGGACGTTCCAAAACACTTCATCGTGCTCATGTGGAACCTGTACCTGGATGTGACCTGAAGGGTACACGTCATGGTTTAAGATCAGGAAAGGTATGAGTCAGGTTGTATCCTCTCACCCTACTTACCACACTTATGCAATCTATATGCCAACCAAATAATCAGAGAAGCTGGATTAGATGAAGAAGAATGTAGCACCGGGACTAGACGAAGGATTATTAACAAGGTCAGGTATGCAGATGACACAGCCATGCTTGCAGAAAGTGAGGGCTTAAAACACTTGCTGATGAAGATCAAGGATTGTGGCCTTCAGTATGGATCACAATCCTGTGTAAAGAAAACAAAAATCCTCACAACTGCACCGGTAAGTAACATTATAATAAACTGAGAAAACATTAGAATTGTCAAGGATTCCATCTTGCTTGGATCAACAATCAGTGCTCAGCAGCAGTCAAGAGACCAAAGGATGTGCCGCACTGGTAAATCTGCTGCATAAGACCTTGTTAAAGTATTGAAAAGCAAGAATGTTACCTGGCGACCTCGGGTCACCTGCACCGAGTCATAGTATTAACAAGCACCTCATCCACCTGTGATAGTTGGACCCTGAATATGGAAGACTGAAGGAGAATGGATGCATTTGAACTACGGTGCTGATGAAGAATCTGGCAAGTACCATGGATTAGCAAAAGAACAAAGAGGTCTGTCGTGGAAGAAGTACAGTCAGAAGGCTTCTTAAAGGCCAGGATGGTGAGAGTTTGTCTCATGGATTTTGAACATGGTATCAGGAGAGTGACAAAGAGAAAGGCCCTCAACGAGATGAACACAGACAATGGTGGAATGATGGGCTCAAGCCTATGAACCATTGTGAGGTGATGTAGGCCATGGGGGTGTTTCATCTTGTCCTAGGGTCTCTAGGAGTCTGCATGGATGCAATGGTGCAAAACAACACTAACAACTGGTTCCTGATACTGTGCTGGTGCAATCAGTGTCTCTCCCTCCCCACATCACTGTATGACTCCCATTCTTTTAGCTTTAGGGCTTCAGGATGAACAGTGTGGGGCAGAGCAGGATGCAGGTGCTGGTCCAAATGATCATGGTTGTTGGGGAAGGGATGCCGGGCAGAAGAGGCTCAGGCTGGGGGTCGGGAGATGGGGGACAAAGGCCTTCCAGCTGTCGATGAGTCAGACTCCGGACCTTTGTCTGCTCCCATTTGAAAGAGCCAGTGGGTATGTAAAGATGATGAAAGGGTACATTGCATCAGGACAACTAGAAATGTAGCTTGATTGCACAAAAGTAGCGCTAATTACAGTAATTTATTCAAACATCATATGAACCATTTGTCTCTAATTACAATGCTGCCCAAGAACAAATATGTAAATCATGAAAGGTGCCAGATTATTTTTATTATACTTTTTTATCTGATTATAATAGTAAACTCATTCTATATATTCATAATTATAGTTTGCTACTCATGTGGCATGGTGGTATGATAACTTGTTCACACCACTGATTCCCTCTGGTTTTCATAAATGATCTCATACAGTAAAAGATCTTCATTCTCCCACCCCCACTCCCAGATTCCTAGGAACTGTTCTGAGTAGGAAGATGCAACCCCAACAGGAATGTTTATTTGAAAAGCAATAAAAAGAGAAATCAAGATGGTGGCTTAGGCAGAAACATCTGCCACCCTTCTTTAGCAGAGATCTCAAAGACCAAGTGAAACAGACACAGATGAAAAGCCTAGAACCCTGAGCACCAAAGGAATGGACTAGAATTCAATCAAACACCAACGGGAAAAAGAAACTGATCAAAATCTGGCAAACCTGTAACTGACATTCTCAGTGAATATTTTTGTAAATTTTTGTTTGTGTAAATTTTGTGTCACGAAAGGATTGATTTTGTAGAAGTGAATAATTCAGGTACTGCGATCTGGAGTTAGCCTACATTGGCCCAATATCTCTTCTCAACAGAGCTTTAAAAAAGCTAGAACCAAGGTGTAATCAAAGACAGTATCAATGGAAGATCGGTATGCCCCAGGAGGATGATTGATAAGACTCTCTATCATAAATTGACACAGATTTTGAAAGGGAGTCAAAGGCAGATAAAAATAAAATAAATAAAAACCCTGATCTAGGAACTGGTTTGGGGCTCAAACTAAATCACAGCGCCAACATAAAAAGAACAATGAGTTCTTACATCATGGTCCTGCTGTACACTCGCCCTCAAAAAGGGTACATGGAAGATGGGTGCAACAGCAAAATGTGGTGAAGAAAGTAGATGGTACCTGGCTGTCAGATAAAATAGGCTCTGGGAACTTAAAGCCTTGTTTCCAAACAATCAGCCATCTAAAGGAGATGTCAACTTCGCCCACATGGAAGAAGCGCCCCAACATCAGTCACCAAAGGACTGTAAATCATATCATCTGGCATCCTAGGAGGGAATAGTATGGCGCCTACATTGTAAGAATCTGGTTTGCAGAAGGCTCTGTATGACAAAGGGAGCCCAAGATTCACTTGTGGGAACTACCTAGGAAATAAGCTTCCAGTGATCTCTCTTTATCCATAATAGAGGGAGGGGAGGAGACTGGTTATTAAACAAAGCACATGGGAGAAATGACTACAGAAGGTCAAAATGATAACCCTGATGTGAATGGTTAAAACGTTGTCAGTTGATAACATCCCCCCAGCCTCCAGGCATGCTAAGCCTGATCTGGTTTTCAACATTTTAAATATTTTTTTTTGTTTTTTCTAATTGGGGTTTATCTCAAGTGTGTTCTATCACTGAGGGGTCACCCACTTGAATTACTATTATATGTCTTTCTGTTTTTCAGACTCTGAAACCCAGAATTGATTAATCTATAGGGACAGCAAATAGCACAGGGCTTCAGGGTGATACAGTGGGAAGGGAAGGCGGGGTAAAAGGGAGCCGATGTCAAGGAATTCAGGAAGGAAAAGAATGTTTTTGTTTTATTTTACTGTTTTTTTAAGATCATTTTATTGGGGGCTCTTACAGCTCTTATAACAATCCATACATCAATTGTATTAAGCATATTGGTACATAGATGGCCATCATTATTTTCTAACCATGGACATTCTATTTGAGCCCTTGGTAACGACTCCTCTTTTTACTCTCCCTCCACCCTCCCACTGACTGTGATTGCAGTTGTGCAATACTGCTTGAAGTGATTGAACTATGGAACGATATATCTGTATCAATTCCCAATAAAGGGTCTTAAAATTTTTTAATAAAATTTAAAGGGGCTGAGCCCCTGTGCCATAGTGGTTGTGCGCGGGACTGCGGCCCACTGGGTTGGATGTTCAAATCCAGCAGCAAGGCTGGGCCTCCTACTCCCACCACCAGAGGGGCAGTGATGCCCCTCCTCTCCCCCAATCCAAAAATAAATAAATAAATAAATAAATAAATAAATAAATAAATAAATAAATAAATAAAATTTAAAAGCAGACCTATTAAAAAAAAAAAAAAGCAAATGAGAAGAACTATGAAGTGGAACCACCCTGCCAGTGAGCCCAGCAGTGTGGTCTTCTTGACAAAGCCCATAGAGATCGCAGGGGAGGAGCACAGGAAGGAGACTCAGAAAACCCCAGCGTGCAGCAAGGTGAGTCAGATAGAAAGCAGCACAGGGTCATCTCAGATCTGAATAGAGCACCACCCTCATCAAAGCAGCCTGGGAGAAACACAGAGGCAGCCACACAGACCAATGTTTACTTGAAAACCAACCCACGGAGGGTTGATTTTTGACAAAGGCTCAGAATCTATGAAACGGGAGTCTCTTTAATAAACAAGCTATCCATTTGCAGGAAAATGAAATAGAATCCATACTTCACAATACACATAAAAGTGAACTCAAGGGCTGAGCCCCGGTGGCGTAGTGGTTGTGCGCGGGACTGCGGCCCACTGGGACGGAGGTTCAATTCCAGCAGTGGGGCTGGGCCTCCTACTCCCACCACCGGAGAGCCCCCCGAAAAAAACAAAAAAAGTGAACTCAAAGCAGACGAAAAGTCAAAATATAAAATGCAAAACTATAAATGTAATGGCATAAAAAATAGATGTAAAAGAAAATATATGTATGTAATGGCAAACTTAGGGCTCTTAAGTTATGAAATAAGCGTATCAAATGTAACTACAAATGTGCAAACAGAAGACTATTAATTAGGTAACTGAGACCTCCTAAAATTAAATACTATCAGACATGTTATACAAAAGAGAACCTACAAACTGGGAACATAAATGTTTAAGTACAACAAAACTGATAAGGGTCGACTCTCTGCAATGTACAGAAAACATCGATAACTTCACAACAACAAAGATGAACAATCCAAATTTAAAGAGAGCAAAGGAAACCAACAGTTCACCAAAGAAGCTATTCAAGCAGCCAATCCAAGAAGAAACGCTTGCAATCATTACCCATTAGTTTGGTGCAAATCAAAAACTACAATGAGAGACCATTTTATCCTATCAATTATGATACTGATAAAAACAAAACCAAACAGAAAGCAAATGCTGGCAAGGTTGTGGAGAGAGTGAAATTGCCATACCCTGCTGGTGGGAATATAATGGTACAACCACTGTGGAAAATAGTATGGCACGTCTTTAGGGATAGAAATGAAAATTCCTTGTCACCTAACAATCCACTCCTAGGTGTATGTACCTAGAAAAATATGAGGGTGACACAAATTAGCATGTGTATAACCATGTTCATTATCGCATGATTTGCAACAACGAAAAGATATAGGCTAATTTTATTAACATATAAATGAATAAACAACCTCTAGTGCAAACACATAATGAAATACTAAACAATATAGGAGCATAACAAAGAATCCAGGAAACAATTCACACTATGAATGAACATAAGGATATTTTGCCGAGTGAAATGTCACTCATAAAAGGGCAAATATGGAATATGACCACTATGGCAAAAAGTCAAGAAGAGAAACATTCTTGGATGGTGACTATAGAAGTGAGGGGAAAGAAGAGAAAATCACCAATGAGCTGGTGGTGGTGGTGGTGGTGATGGTGGTGGGTGCCAGTCAGAACTTGTGACCGTACCAACCCATAACGGCCTTGGGCACAACAGAATGGGACACTGCACAGTCCTATGCCATCCTCACAATTGTGCCCATGCTTGAGCTCTTTCTTGGATAGTCATCTATCTCCTCTCTTTTGCTGCCCCCACCACCACCACTTTACCAAGCAGGATGTCCTTCTCCAGCGACTGGTCTCTCCTGACAACATGTCCAAAGTCTGTGAGACGAAGTCTACCATCCTTGCCTCCAAGAAGACCCCTGGGTGGGCACGGTTAACTTTGGTGAAGGGAAAAACAATACACAAAATGCAGAAAGTCCAGAGATCATGACCAAGGCAAAGGAAGGCTCTAAAATACACAAAAGCAAATGGCAAATACAAGTATACATGCAATCCTGCAAACAACAACGATTTGAGGGTAAATAGAAGATAGATAAGTCTACCAAACCGTATGGGATGGTGTACGGAAGTCCAACCAAGTGCATACTTGAGGTCTTCAAAAAGTTCGTGCAAAAACTTGAATTGTAGGGCTGAGCCCCGGTGGTGAAAGTGGTTGAGTGCAGGACTGTAGCCCGTGGGCTTGGCAGTTCAAATCCAGTGGCAGCTCTCAGGAGTGACACTGGGTAGCACCTACGACCACCAGAGGCAGTGATGCCAAGAAAAAAAAATTGAATTGAAAGAGAATTAATTTTTATGAGCTTTTTGAAGGTCCCTTATGTACAGGTTTGGCAATGGATATATCGATGTACGTATTTGCTTGTTCTATGAATATCACCATGCATACCATAGAGCACACATAAGTCATAGTCATAGGACTTCCTAGCCATAACTAAATACCTCTCAGGATGGAGTTATTGAGTTGATCAGGGACCCCCTAGGTCAACTAGCATAACACCATCTATAAAGACAACGTTCTACACCCTAGATAGTGACTGGGGTTTTAAAAGCTGTGGCAGTCACGTGCTTATGTCAATCTCATGATTGAGAAGGAGGGGTGGAGTCTAGCCTGTTAATCTGGAGATAGCCATTGAGTAGCCAATGAGGCCTCTGTGTGGCCATGGCTTTCTCCTGAGACGTCTGGGAAATCTCGCGATATTTCCTTCGTGGAGATGAGAAGCTATCTCCCTAGTTGTTGGGAGTTAGTCTCAGAGACAAGAAATTATGGACAAGACAAGGTGGCTGTGTCCGAGCTGCTGCAGAAGCCAGAGGAGAAGTCACACGACCTTGCCCTAATAGAACCAAACCTCTGAAGTTGGAGAGGCCTTGAGAGGAGCCCTGCCAGCGATGAGTTGCTTCTGCCACCACAGAATGCTGTTAATAAACCCTAAGCTGTGGAAGCGAGGAGACACCTGTCGGTACGGGGACTCTGCACCCACTGGCCTGTGACATCATGGGTGGGGCATATGGGTTAATATTGGATTTATGACTTTGAACTGGACTGGGCTGGGATGCTTTCTCAATGTCGCATTCCTCTTGTATATAAACTTTTTCCTTATATACATATGCATGTCTATGAAATTTGTTCCTCTGGTCTACCCGGAATAACACAAACGCCTGCAGGCAACCATCTCAGAAACAACTATGCATCTCTTCCTATCCAGGGTCAAGACCAGTGAGGGAAATTGAAGAGGAAAGGAATCAATTAGTACAAAGAACTAAGGAGCCAAAAGAACCTCCACAAGCCTGAGACCAGAAAAACGACATGGTGTCCAGCTCTGAATGGGATCCCTCCCAGACAGAGGGAGAGGAAACAGAGAAGATGATAGTCACCAGAGCAGGACAGGAACCAAGCGGAGCGGGAGTACCCAACGAGCAAGACCAGCACAGACGTGGGACATCAACAAGACGGGGTCACAGCGTCATCAGTTGTCCAAAGCAAAGGCTCTTGGGGGGCAAGCAGACAAGACACAAGGAAAAGCACGCACTGCAATGGACAGGAACTGGCAAGAGGGCACGGAAGGAAACGGAACCAGCTCCAGTGCCTGAGACTATGGCCACCGGAAATAGAATTCTCACAGGGCCATAAGGGCCCCCGCAGGCAGGATTGTTTAAGCTATGAGGACTCTACCACTCCAACATCTTTCTTGACATCTCTCTCCCACGGTCCCATCCTGTGTAAGTGAAACGCTTTATCTCAACCAGTGTTTTGAAAGTAATGTTTCTTTACACTATTTCTTTCTAATAAACAAGCGTGGGTTGTCAAGACTAATTTCCCTACATCCGCCCAGTGTATGACTGGAGCTAACATGAACAGGAGCTGGACGATGAAGGATTTTATTAATAGGTAACGGTGCTCTGATTCATTTTGATGGAACTGCCTTATGCATCAATCTCTGCTGACGCAGCAACTCCAGCCAGGAGGGCCAGCCAGGCTGCTGGCCGTGATAGAAACAGAAGGGGATGTGCCCGTGCACAACCTGGTTAACAGCCAATGAAAACGCCAGTCCAGATAACGCGCTAAAGCGCAGAATGTGAATGGCAGTCACAGAAATGAGTTCAGTCAGGTTATGTTTTAATTGTATAGCATGTATTTATAACTATAGTTTTCAAATAAGCTTGGTGTACACAGGAACTCAATTTAGCAGATATTTAATGCAATACTAACATGGATAATTATTTCATGTCACCACAGCACATACCCAAAGAAGGCTGAAAATACTCATACTGACATAAGATTAAGATTTTAGTTTATGAAAATGAGTTTTATTTGTAACTAATTGTCTGTTGCACAGGGCAACATTACTTGGTATTACTCTAAATCTACTAGTAAAGGAAGGAGTAAGCACAGTAAGAGAATGCAAAACTCAATGTTTATTTATCACATAACATGTTTCTGCTTAGCAACAATGTGTGTACTTACTCTAAATTTGTCTTCCAAGAAGGCAACAAAGGGTATTCACCAGAAAACCCCATTAATCGTTTCTCAGCATACTTAGAGATTTCCACGTGAGCAAATTGAGCAACTCTTCAAGGAAATAAATAAAACAAACATTTAGGCCATAAAAGTCATACGAATGCACTTGTTTTTCATTTCTCTTCAGACTGACTTTCTATCTAGGAATTGGTTGCTATTCCTATGACTCACAAAACCCACTTGCTTGTGGAAAGGTGATGCTATTGGACCTGTCTCCAAAGATGAGCATTCAACAATTCGACAAAGAAACTGCAACATGGACATTGTATAAATGGCATATAGGACAACAGTTCTATCTTCCCTTGCATTTCAAGTGGAGCGTATCTAACCTCACGGTCACTTCTCCCTTGCTGACAACAGACAGACTCATCGGGGGCAACATGGTCATCACAAGACTCTGACAAATCTGGCCCTCTCCTGCTCAGCGTGACCCAAGAGCATCTTCAGATCCACGCACACCCTTATATTTGTGTCGCGTTTGTTGCCATCACTGCTACCCCCATCGAGAGTTTACAGGAGTCACATGGACTGTGGAAATGCAGCACCCAAGGGCAGAGAGTGAGTGCACCAGTTCTTAAGACTGAATATATGTGTGCAGATCTGCAAAGAGCCCATCAACAAACATCAAATAATAAATGAATGAAATTCTTTCCAACTGCCTCCCAACTATTTCAGAGCTAAAGACCATACTGATAACCTGCAGGTAACTTTTTTTTGATACTTTTATTGGGGCTCTAACATCTCTTATCACAGTCCATAATGCTAGATGAATCTTCAACTATGGCTTTGGGGGCTAATGTCCAAATTCTAAATCAAATTTTATTTGAAAAGCTCTACCTGTTGGGCTGAGCCCTGGTGGCATGGTGATTGTGTGAGGGACTGCGGCCCTCAGGGCTGATGGTTCAAATCCAGCAGCAGCTCTCTAGAAGCAAGGCTGGACTTCCTCCTCCCTACAGGGCAGTGATGCCACCAAAAAAAAAAGCTCTGTTTTATAAATTCTTTTTAAATATTCAAATTTCTTTTTAAGAGCCTAAGAAGTTATTGAGAATAGATTTTTTTAATTGACTCCCATTTTTAAAAGTGGGGAAAAAATGACAAAAACTAAGTGGAACACAAAAACAAAAGCTCAAAGAACATACTAAGAAAATGGGCTTGGAAATCCCTTTTCCAAAATTAATTTCCTTTTAAAAGTTAATGAATCAAAAGGGACTTCTGATGAATGCTTGAGCTCCATGGGAGCAAATCATTGTACTAAGAGCACTTGAAACTCAAACCCATTGCTATGCTGTAGGTGCCTTCTCATAGTAGCCCTACAGGACAGGGTAGAACTGTCCCTGTGGATTTCCAAGACTGGGACTGTTCAGAGGGGCAAAAATCCCTCTCTTATCCCGAGGAATGGCTGGCTGGTGGTTTCAAATTGCTGACCTAGCAGACCACAGCCCAACTCAACCACTACACGACCTGGGTTCCTAACTAACAATAATATGCACACAACAAATTGTGTTCCAAATTCTGCATCCATTTCTTGGTGAAGTAAAACAACTAATAAAGGTGTACAAAGTGAAATTATTTCTGAACTTGAAATAATTGCATCTGTGGACCCCATAAATAACAGAAATACATATCCCCCACTGAAGAATTTTTCTTCCAATTATGTGAAGTATTAGATCGAAAAAGGGCCCAGGGATTGTCACCATCACACTGGACCATTTGAATGGTGTGTTCAAAGTTTCTGGATGGTAAACAAACAAGACTCTGTGGCCAAAAAATATTTCTGAGATGCAAAGTTAATGGTGAAAATTGTCAAGAGGGAGTGGTGTATTGCTTTGTTTGCAAACTACGCAACCCTCAGTTAGCTTGCTACAGATAGATTTAGCAATTGGTGCAGCTTAAAGATGCTTGTTAAACATGAGAAACAGCTTAATTGAAAGATACTGTAGGTCGGGATATTTAAAGTGAAGACATGGGTTTAGCTTAAGTCCCACTGGAAACACAAATTAATGAGGAACATCCATATCATGAAGCTGTTTTTCAACCCACTGTTGTTGTCATTATACCATCACTGAACAAGAACTACCCTTTTGAAAAAGAGATGCAGTGTCCGAGTCTGCAAACAAATGGAAATTTGGGGGGATTTACTTGAACTAGGTGTTCAGTTTGATCCATTTTTAGTAGGATCCATCTTAAGGTATGAAAACACCCAAGCAATCGAGTTTGGTAAACTATGCTTAGGGAAAGAAGTATGCCTCAATCTCTCAGTTTGGCAGTAGGTTCCAATCTTGATCTCTCTCAGACAGATCAGCTAAGGATTGCTTTAAGCTGCATACTTCCAAGTCATTTATCACATTTGTTGGGTCACAGAATCATATTGGTGAAGAAACTGAAAATCAAGATACTGCAGCATTTTTATCAGTGGGTTTAATCTCTTCAAATTCAGAAGTCAATTAAAAGGCATATACAGATCTCGACCAGTCGTGAACATAATTAACAAAAGATTTTTAAAAGTTTGAAAGCAAAATAAAACAAATTAGTGCTAAATACTGACTCTTCTTATTGTTGCAGAAGCATTCAGGAAAAAAAATTATGAAAGTGTTCCAGGAGTATTGTGGGACAGTGACCAATTTCACATAAACATCAACTACATCATCAACTCCTGGCATCTTCCATGAACAGAAAAGTGAGAGTGTATGAAGTTCCTACAAATACAGTGTCCTTCAATACCTGATGGAGAATCCAGGAAGGCATCTAAGAAATTAGTGTAAGCTGATCCTGATACAAGCCTTTATGGAGGAGTTGAACAATTTCATGCTTATGTGAGAGCTAAGTTTACAGGTTCAAGAAGGGCACATTTTGCTCATGTAATTATTGGTGATTCTGTAACAGAAGATCAAATAAAATGTGTTACTTCCCTTAATTCCAGCAGTGGCTCCACAGGAGCAAAGGCTGGGCCTCCTACTCCCACCACCAGAGGGCAGTGATGCCAAAAACAAAAACAAAAATGTGTTAGTTCCCAATGCTGAAATTGCTTTGTATATATTCCCAACTTTCATGATCACAAACAACACAAGAGAATAGTCATTTTCATCCCTCAAGAGATGCCAAAACCTTCAGCAAACAAGAATGATTCATCATCTTTATTATGTATAGCAATATTGCTCAGCAACTTAATTGTGATGAAATCATTGAGGAATTTGTTAAGAGCAGAGAATAGAAATAATGTGTTAATTATAACATGTTAGAAATTATCTCGAGAAAAAGAAAATGCAATCATTGGTTGTGATATTTGTTTTCTAAATATTAAACTTTCTTTTATGGCATCTCCTCATTTGTTCATTTCTAACTATAGTAGTTATTATGAAACAAGTACCCAAATTGAGGTCTAAGTCATTTAATGCAAAATTAGTGAAAGTCAACTTCTCATGGTGGAAGATTAACAGAATTCTACACTGATAGTTGAAATAAATAAGGCCACCGACTTGTTTTCTAGTTGTAGACTAGGTGGAATACTCTTGTTTTGTTTTTCAGAAAATGTGGTGTGCAATAAACATCTGAGTCCCTTACATCCTCTTGAAGTATTAGCATCCAATGCATCTCATTCACTAATATAGAATATCTGACTTTTACATTTAATCACTCATATTACAGTCACACTTTAAAAGGTCACATGGTAGATAGCTAAAGACACATAAATCTACACGTATCTGTGTAACTCACATTGCCCATTTGAATGCATGAGTCAGTGGGGAATGACCCTATTCTGTGCCCAGGAACAGTGGCCTACCTACAAACATAAGATTGGGCATGGGGGCTGAGCCCCGGTGGCATAGCGGTTGTGCGTGGGACTGCAGCACACTGGGACGGAGGTTCAATTCCAGCAGTGGGGCTGGGTCTCCTACTCCCACCACCGGAGAGCAGTGATGCCAAAAAAAAAAAAGATTGAGCATGGATAACTTGGGGAAGGTCAAGCATTTCCTCTTTGAGAGTCCGTTGTTATTACTTATTGCTAGCGTTCTATAAATAATAGCAATGACTTTCACTTGCTCAATACTGGCAACAAGTGTCCATAGGTGTGGCTTGATCACATAGCACACATAGAATGGTTGTTGACATTGTGCTTGTGTGAGTGTGTGTGTGTGATTCCTAACAATCTACTGCCTGGAAGTGTGAGGCACAGCTTGTCTGAATTGCAATGTCTGCCTTTCACTGCAGGCTTGGCTGGGGCATGTACACAGGTGCAGATAAGAGCTCAGGTCACATGGAATCCAGGTCAGATAAACCCCTCAGGAACAGAAATGGGACTAGCCATACCAGAAAGGTAGAGGGAAGGTGGGGAGAGATGGGGAGAAGAAACCATGGGGAAAGGGAGACAGTGGTTGGTGTAAGATATGAAAATAATAGATACACAGACATCTGCAATCATTGAGCAATGGCTGAGATTTGCATACCTGGTCAGCAATCAACAGTCAAACACAAAGGTAAATACACAAGCATCTCGAATTCAACACACAAAGCAACAACAGCAACCAAAACCAGCCCCGCATTTATCAACTCTGGGGCGGGTTGATTGATTTTGTTGTGACGAGAGCCCTAGTGGGCAATCATTAAGTGCTAAATGCTAACCTGTGGTTCCCAGGGAGAAAGATTTGACAAAGTGCTTCTGTACAGATTACAGCCTAGGAAACACTATGCCACCGTTCAACTCTGTCCCTCAGAATCCCTAGGAATGGAAAGCCAACTTGATGGCATCTACCAACAACCCTCTTAATTTGTTAAAGATCATTTTATTAGGGTCTCTCACAGCTCTTATAACAATCCATACATCAATTGTATCAAGCATATTTGTACACATGTTGCCATCATTATTCTCTATTTGAGCCCTTGGTATCAGTTCCTCTTTTGACCCTCCCTTCCCCCTTACCACCCTCATGACGCCTTGATAAATTATGAATTATCATTATTTTCATATCTTACACCAACCGCTGTCTCCCTTTCCCCATGGTTTCTTCTCCCCACCTCTCCCCACCTTCCCTCTACCTTCCTGGTATGGCTAGTCCCATTTCTGTTCCTGAGGGGTTTCTCTGATCTGGATTCCATGTGACCTGAGCTCTTATCTGCACCCGTGTACATGCCCCAGCCAAGCCTGCAGTGAAAGGCAGAACTGGGGTCATGGTAGTGGTGGGTGAGGAAACCTCAAGGAACCAGAGGAATATTGTGTGTTCATTGGTGCTTTACTTCATGCTGGTTGACTCATTCAGCCTTGCAACTCTTGTGTGAGGGAATGTACCGTTGTCTACAAATGGGCTTTGGGTCTCAACTCAGAACCCCCCTCATTCTCAACAATATGTTTATTTGTTTGTTTGTCATCTTCTGATGCCTGTTACCTTATCCCATCACAACCCTCTTGACAGGATATTAGACTCTCTGAGGTGACTCCACCATGAGTCTTAGGGACCAACCTATGCGCATCTTTTTCTTTTTCTTTTTTTTTAATTTTTTAAGCATCACTGCCCTCTGGTGGGAGTGGGAGGTCCAGCCTTGCTGCTGCTGGATTTGAACCACCAAGCCAGTTGGCCGCAGTCCCACACTCAACCACTACGCTACCGGAGCTCAGCCCTCTTTTTCTTTTTTAATCATTTTATTGGGGGTCTCATACTTATCACAATACATACATACGTGCATATACTATGCCAAGCACCTTTGCCTGCCTGCAGTGGTCATCATTCTCCAAATCTCTGCTTTGCCACATGAGTCCATGGTATCAGCTTCTCATCCCTTCCCCTCCCCCACTGTCCCTGCCCCTGCACATCTTATTAAGTGGGTCATCCATCCCAAAACAGTGCTAGTGTTCTGATGAGCATAGTGGCCCAGAAATAGCAAATAGAAGTAGAAATGCCTAGTCTTGAAATTCTGACAATTGCTTTTGCCGTTTAAATATTATCAGGAAACAATCTGGGATACTTCTATTTTAAAATGATGCCTTGTTCATTTGAAATCCAAATGTAAGCGAGTATTCTGCATTATTCAGGCAACCCTTGGGAAACCTAAGCTCCCCCAGATCAGGGTATTTCTGCTAAAGGGAGGAGAGCTGAAGAGGAGCGTGTAGCAGGAGCGTCATTTAACCGGAAGAGTCTTTGGGGGTCAGTTTTGCTTTTGTTGGAAATTTTTGAACGAAGTGGCATTTGGGTGAGAACATGCAGGAGACTGCCGGCTATCAATCTTGGACAATGTAGAGTTTGGGGTTTGTTTCTCAGGGAAATCAGAGGCCATCAGTATTCTATGCACAATGAAGGAACTGGAATCTCTGATCCTTGGGAGCTAGCTGGAAATCCCTGGACTCAGCACCGCCGTACAGAAACGGAGAGCAATTTCGCTGGCAAGGACAGATGATGCTGATGTCACCAGCACACACAGCTGGCACTCTTCCGCCACAGTATGCACGCCAAGAAGTGTGATTACTTGATGAAGCCACGGGGCTGCTGGAGGCTTTTTTTTTTTCTTCTGTTTTTTTTGTTTTTTTTTTTTAATTTTGGCTGTAAATAGTCTACTGGGTCCCAGGAATTGCTGAAAATTGTCACAAATCATATCTGCATTTCCAAACACATGATCCTATACAGTTCCATTTCCTGCTTCAGGGTGCCCCTACAACAATTTTGGTTGTGAAATCAACCAAAATTGTGATTTATGATAATTCCATTATTTTTCTTTCTTCGGTGAACCTTCATTCTTCCCCATGAGTTTGAGCTGGCTGATTTTCGCAATTCCCAAGATCTCGCCTGTTAAGAGACCTGGGCCTGTCTGTGCCCACGCAGGCCAGATGTTTTGTCCCTCTCAAAATGCACTGCCATCAAATTGATTCCTATCCATGACAACTTGCAGGACAGAGGAGAAGTGCCCCTGTAGGTTTCTGAGGCTATAACTCTTTATGGGACTAGAAAGCCTCATCTTTCTCTCGTGGAGAAACTGGTGGTTTCGAATTGCTGACCTTGAAATGAGCACAGCAAGGCTCAACTACTGTGCCACAGGGGCTCATCAATGAAAAATGCATGCATCTACACAGCAGGCATCCCTGCGGACCGTGGCCTCTGGTGGCCCCAATTTCGCTTTCCACAATGATCTTGCATCTTCACAGTCAGTGAGGGTGGGAGTCTAGACTTAGTTAGACAAGGGTTGCAGAGAGAGCCCAGTGAGCTTGACTGGAGCAGGGTAGCTATGGCCTAGAAATTTCCTGTCTTGCTAGGCTGCCCCTTTCTTGGTTGTTTGATTAGACAGGGCAGGCTTTTCAGAAGCCTGGTCTTTATCTGCTCCCACTCACCTACCGGTGCTTCCAGTTGACCGCTCCCCCTTCCTGCCTCCAGCCACCAAGCTGAAAAGCACAAGACACAAAGAAAACCCCAGCCACCCTGGGCGGTGCCCATCTCCAGGAAGCCAGCTCTGCCTCGTCCTTGTCCCCTTTTACAGTCTCCTGATGATGGCCTCTCCTTGATCTTGCCCACGCTGGGACATCAGGAGTGGCCTTTTTGAGTAGTCTTTTGACTGCTGTCAAGAGATCCCTCTTTCACACGGACCTGTGCCTACCCCTCACGCCGAGAGCACAACATCTCCTACGAGATGTTTCCAGGGACCTGGCAACCCATGAAGGGGCTACGTGTGGTTTCTTGGTTCCCCCTTTGACAACTCTGACTTTAGGAATCACGTCCCTTCTGAGTGTCGCTGAGGCCCGTGGCGATTCGCTTCTTTGCACTCAGTGTGTGTCCCGGGGGTGCTGACTCCCTGTCCTTTCCGCCCACTGGTTATGGACTGCTAACGCCCCGGGTTCTCCTTCCTGCCCTCATGTTATCCTTCCCCTTGCTGACTGTGCCTCTCCACCTTGACCGCTCACCTCTCTCTACCTGCACAAGGCATGCGCATCCGTGCATCCGTCCTCCTCCACCACGAGTGTGAGATATTTTGCTTTGTTTTCACTATTGTCAGCTTCCCTACAGCCACATGCCCAGTCCTGGCAGAGATTCAGGAAGGAGCCCACTGCTAACCAGGCTGAAGAAGGAAACCACATAGTGACCACATCACTTGCAAGACACCAAAATTCAATTGCAAACTCCAACTGGAACCTGGTTCTTCTTCCTAAGGTTTTTCACATGACACTATCCATCTGCATATTTGAAAAACCCTCTGGCCTAGGCAAATTGCATATTTCCTTTGTTTTCTGTCTTTGGTATGAGTCAATTGCATATAATTTCCTTTGTTGTTTTCTCCCGTCTTCCTGAACTCTTCATGATGAAGGATGGCAGGGTTTAAGTTTGGTCCTATTCTCTTTCCATCCTCACTCTCTGAATGTTCTAGTCTCGTGGCTCCAACTATCATCTGTGAAAAAATTATTTGTCTCCCGCTTTAAGACTCCAGCTCAGACTTCTCTTCCAAACTCCATAATCACACACTCAATAACCTAATCAATATCTCCGATTGAATGCCTTGTAAACATCTCAAATGCAGCATGTCCAAAGTTGAACCCTGAGCTTCTTCCCTCTACTGCATAACATGCCCTCTCTGCAGACTCCCCATCATCACTGCTTCAAACTGCCCAAGTCAAAAGACCGCCTTGACTTCTCCTTCTTAAATGTTTTCCACATTCAATCCCTGATCAAGTCATATTGATTATGCCTCTGAAATCTACCCTCTATTTCTCACTACCTCCACAGCGATCACTCTTATCCAAGTCACCATTATCTTTCACCTGGATTACTGCAAGAGATTCCTGATAGTTCCCCCTAGTTCCACCCTTGAACCCATCCACGCAGCATCTTCTCAACATAGCAATCATAGTGGGGTTCCTGGAATGTAAGTCAGGCTGTATTATTCCTCTGCTCCAAAGGGGGCTCCCCATTTCACCTGGAGGAAAAGCCAAAATTTTCTGTCTGCATCCTCTCTCTGACGTTGTGTCCCTATGTATTACTTGCTCATTTTTAACAGTACTTATAGAGTTGATGCTAAGTCCTGGCAACACTTTGAGTGTCAAGAGTAGACGTGTGTAGGGTTTTCAATGACTGCTTTTTCAGAAGCAATCACCAGCAATGTCTTCTGCAGTCTCTCTGTGTGGACGCAAACCTCCAATCTTTTGGTTAACAAATGAGCTCATTAACTATTGCTACCATCCAAGGACTCCCACTAGAACATACCAGGTATTCACTGATGGTTATATATAGGTTCCCCAGGAATCAGAACTGACTATAGGGCAGTCAGTTTATTCTGGCCTTCAATTATCAAATAGAAGTAAAAAGACACTCTGTATTTTTCAGAAAAAGTAATTATATTAAATGCCATCTGTGTTAGACAGGATTGACTAGAGAAGCAAATCCAGAGATGCACATATGTGTATAAGAAAGAGCTTGGTATAAAGAGTAATTGTATATTAAGAAAACTACCCAGCCCAGTCCAGATCAACTCCCTAAATATGATATTAGCCCCTTTGTCAAACACCAGTCTGTAAATTCCTCTTCAGACTCACACAACATATGCAATGACACCGAATGCAGGAAGATCATCTGTCCGTGGGTGGAAAGTCTTATGGATTCAGTGGCTGTAGAAGCATCCCAGAGCTGGCAGAGGTCTCCAAGTGGCTTCTCCAGCTTCTGGGCTCTAGCTCCATCAGCATAGCTCCATGTGTCAGCAGGAAGATGAAGCAGAGAGTGTGTCCCACCTCCAGGGAGGAATCCAGAATTTCCCAGAATCCTCAGGAGAAGGCCATGCCCACACAGAGAGCTCATTGGCTATGACCTGATTGACAGGCTAGACTCTTCTTCTTCACTCAAGTTGACCGGAAATTATTTAACTGCCGCACTATCCAGCAGTATGTCTGTCAGAATTCTAAAATATGCCAAGTTTAGAGATTTATTTGGGATAAATGTGTATGAAATTAACTTCTCTATAATACTGGTTAACTACGATCTCATGTAAATATACTATGTGGTTTTCGGCTATGTGTTTATTCTTGTGCATGTGAAATTAATCTTGCTTTCTAAAGCAGAGGATATGTTGATCATTTTTTGCTTGCATCCAATTTCCCAAACCCTGGGTGTGTTAGACTGGATTGTCTAGAGAAACAAACCACTGATGCTCGCCTATATGCAAGAGAGAACTTTCTAGCAGCAAGTAATTTCCAATCAAGAAGGTACCCCAGCCTAGTCCAACTCAAGTCCTTAAGTCCAATGCTAGCGGGGTCTCCTGAGACTCACATAGCTTCAGGGTGATGACAGAGAAAGGAGAAGTAGGAAACCAGAAGATCACACACTGGTGTGTGGATCCAAAGTTGTTGGGAACACAGCAGGAAGCTGAGAGCTCTCATGGGACCACCACCAGAGACAGACACAGAGTCCCAGCAAGGATAAAAGAAGAGGGAGAGAAGGAGGGGCTCCCAGTGTCTCTTATTAAAGGGTCACACCACCTAGGAGGCATGATCAGGCAGTGGCCTGATTGACAGGTTGGACTCTACCCTTCCACAAGTGCAGGTGGACATAAAATCTAAGTGCCACACTGGATAACATTGTAGTTCCTACATGTAATTGGGAAGCCACATAGAAGATATCCCTAATTGGCCAAAATGTTTGGAAAATTGTGTGTCCTGGGTAAGTGTATTATTAGGATGGGGAGAGGGATTCATATCCAGGCAATGCAACCTAATGGGGTCATCAGCCAGACACCCTCACTGCATGAGCTCACCTTGATTTTCTTTGTGGGAAGGCCTTGCTATCTCTAGGAATCCTTTTCTTAAAAGGCAAACATTTCTGTGAGGGATAACACATTCAGTTCTTTAACACATTAGCTCAAATTATTTTATCAAGGCTTAGGAAGTCGGGGACTGCCAGCTTCTAAAGAAATGAGACCTAGTGAGGGTGCAGTATTGGACCAATGAAACATACAACTTTCGGGCTGAGCCCCAGTGGCATAGTGGTTGAGTGCGGAACTGCAGCCCACAGGGTTGGTGGTTCAAATCCAGCAATAGCTCTTCAGGAGCAAGGCTGGGCTTCCTACTCCCACCAGGTCAGTGATCCCCCCCCAAAAAAAAAGAAAAGAAAGAAACATACAACTTTCCTATAGTTCTTTAATGCTTCCTTTCCTCCCCCTCTGTCCCCCATCATGATCCCAATTCAACCTTAGGAGGCTAGACCAGAGATGTGCAAATGGTACAGATAAGAGCTAAAAACACAGGGAAACCAAGACAGATAAACCCCTCAGGATCAATAATAAGAGCAGTGATACCAGGAAGAGAATGGGAAGGTGGAGGGAGGAAGGGGGAACCGATCACAAGGATCTACATATAACTTCCTCCCTGGGGAATGGAGAAAAGTGGATGAAAGAAGACATCGGACAGTGTAAGACATGAAAGAATAATAATAACTTACAAATTATCAAGGTTCATGAGGAAGAAGAGGTGACGAGAGAGGGGCAAAAATAAGGAGATTATACCAAGGATTCAAGCAGAAAGAAAATGTCTTAAGAATGACAATGGCAACAAATGTACAAATGTGCTTGACACAATGGATGAATGAGTTTGTGATGAGTTGCACAAACTCCCATTAAAATGATTTTTAAAAGAAGAAGGAAACTAGACCCAAGACCAAAGACAGAGAGAGGGAGGAAGAGCGAGAAGGTACATTGTGCCCAGGCCTTGTCTCCACCTCCAGGTGTGAAGCCCAAGGTGTGTGTCCTGGATGTCACACTCAAAGTATGGTCTGAGACAAAGGAAGAGGGTTAACGTAAACCCCAAGGGCAAAGGAGACTAGAAACAATCTGTTGAGGAGATCAAGTGATCTTAAAATCACTCCCCACCCCTGGCTAGCACCCCTAGAAGCTAGGGGTGTGGGTGTAGGGTGGGTGGGAAGGGAGGGGCCAGGAAACCCACTACCACAGAGTTGATTCTAACTCTCAGTGATGCTTTAGAACAGAGCAGACCTGTTTCATAGGGTTTCTGGGTCTGTGACTCTTTATGGAAGCAGGTAGCCTCATCTTTCTCCCTCGGAGGGGCTGGTGAATTTGAACCACCAAGCTGCTGGGGTAGCAGGACAAGATTTAACTCACTCTGGCACCAGTTCCATGATCAGAGTAAACATTGCAGCAGATTGTCACCCCAGTAATCCAAGGTAATTGAGCTACCAAGGGGGTAGGTGAAAAATGCTGGAATGGTCAATGTTTGTGATCGATTTAAACAAAAACCCCTTACAACCAATTTTACTACAAAATCTTACTACTTTCTCCTGTAATCAAAACGGAATGCTAGAGGCATAAGGATAGATTAATGGAAGAAAAATTGAACGTATAAAAGTAAACTCATACCTTTATGAGCAAGTGATTTTCAACAACAGTGCCAAGTATATCGAGTGGAGAAAGAACTGAAACAACTGGAGAGACACATGCAAAAACCCGAAGTTGGAACCTTGCCTTACACCTATGTACACATGAACCAAAGATGGATCAAAAGAGTAGTGTGAGAACTAAAACTGTAAGACTATTAGACCAGCACATAAGGTAAACCTTACAACTTTGGATTGGGCGATCAGCTATGACACTGAAAGCACATAGGCAATAACAGAGAAAAGCAGAGACACTGGGCTTCATCGAAATCTTAAGATTTTTATGCAAAAAAATTATCAAGAATGAAAAGACACCCCACGGAATGTCAGCAAATATTTGCAAATTCTATATCCAGTCAAAGTCTAGTATTCAGAAACTCTAAATATTACTTACAGCTTGACAGCAGCCGAACAGCCCACTTTGCAACATAGACTGAAGATATTAATAGACAGTGTTCCAAAGAAGGTAAACAAGTGACCAATAAGTATATTTTTAAATGTTCTACATTATTAGTCACTAGGGAAATGCCAATCAAAAACCCAATGAGATACAATTTCACAATCACTAGGATTGGTTAAAGAGAGAGAGGGGGGATGAGCCCCGGTGGCGTAAGTGGTTGAGTGCGAGACTGTGGCCCGTGGGCTTGGCAGTTCAAATCCAGCGGCGGCTCTCAGGAGCAGCACTGGGTAGCGCCCACGACCACCAGAGGGCAGTGATGCTCACAAAAACAAAAAAGAGAGAGAAATGACAAATGTTGGTGAAGAGGTAAAGAAACTGGACCGACATAAACAAACACACATCAAACCCCAGCACTGGGTCTATCATTGCACTAGTCTAAAAAATAGCAAGGAATGCCAAAATTAATATTATCGTTAGCCATTATTAATATTAATAACTATCCACGTGGTTAAAATACAACCATCATCACTGCTATTAACAATATGCCAATAAAGGAGATGAGATCCTCATTACTGAACAGATGTAATTTGTTTTGCCACCAACTTCACTGTCTTCCTGGTCATGAGTCAATTGGCACAACTGCCTGGCAAGTGAACCAACCCATCGATACAAGGGGTCCTTGTGTGTATTTTTTTTCTTTTTCCTATTCCATTTTCTCTTTATATTTTTTATAATCCTCATCTTCCTTTACACTGATTCTATATCTTTTTGGCCTCTTGGAAGTACTCACTGTGATTCTGTAATGTTTCATGAGCTCCAGCCATTCATGGTCCTTCAGTAAGCCAATGGATGGGAAGGGAAACAACATGTCGCCCTGTCACTTGTGACACTCTGAAAGAAGCCGGGGATGTGTGCGATTGTCAGCTTTCAACTGCAACCCAGCAGCAACTCTCAGAAGCCAACCTCTCACGTGACCTCAAGCTGTAGCCAAGGCATTGGGCTATTGTCTCAGACACCTGCTTTAGCATCTAAACATCAGGGAACTAATTTTTGACATTTTTCTTCTCGTGTTTTCCTCCCCTCTATCATTTCTCTCACTACCCCCTTTTTTTTCATTTTTAAATCCTTTTTAATCCCTGCAATATAAGCTTAATAAGATAAAATGCCATAGATGACATCTCTTGCTACATGATTATAGAAAGAAGAAGGATTCGGCATATAAAATCAGTTTTAGGCCTGTGTCCTTTGTCCTGGTTCAGAATAAGAGCTCCAACTGCTATTCTATTTGCAGAGGAATCCATATGGGGCAGAATTTGACTGCAAAATTCTTCACAACAGATAAAAGTCAACAGTAGGTGAATACATACAAGAAAATCAAGGCTTGTTCAACTCAAGTAGAGAGGCTTTCTTCTCCAGAATTTTCAAATATTGTTGTAAAGATCGTTTTAACCAGTTTTTCCATCTGGGATGATTCACTCCCCCTTTCACCTAATATGCAGAAGCATGCCCCGAATGTGATAAATGCTACAAACTGTCGGTGCGCGGCTGCTCCTCCGTTCTGACTCAGAGTGATCCCTGTGAATGACAGACTGCAGCAGAGCCCAGCCCTGAGCCATCCCCCCCAACAAGTGCTGGGTTTGCGCTCCCTGGGTGGCCCCTGTGCTAATCCACCTTGGTCAGAGTCCTCCTCTTTTTGCTGACACTCTGCTTTATTGACCAGGATGTACTGCCCATCCTTCACCCCTACCCGGGGATAACATATTCAAATTAAACAAACAAAGCCGCTCTCCTGGCTCCAGGTGCATTTGGCTGCACTTCTTCCAAGACATATTAGTTTCTTTTTCTGGCAGAAAAGTCCATCGTTTTCCAACACTGTAATCCAAAGGCATCAGTTCTTCAGACCTCCTGATCCACTGTCCGGCTTTCACACACACCTATGAGCTCACTGAAAAAAAACCGTGGCTTAAGTCAAGCACACCTTAGTCCTCAAGGTGACATCTGTGTCTGTAATGCTTTACTGAGGTCTCTCGCGCCACATCTGACTATCAAAACAAGCCCTGTATTGTTTTAAATATATGTTTTTAAGTTACTTTGATTTTGCAATTTGATCACTTTATGACTTTCATGTAGATCACTCAAAGCAATGTCAGACTTAAGCAAAATCCATTTTTTTTTTAAGTTTCTGTAAGCGCCTCTGAAAATCAGTTCATGGCTCAGGTCTCCAAAGGATACTTAGGGTAGGACTTCTAACGATAGAGGGGGTAAGATGTTAGTCATTTAAATACAAAGGATTTTTTTCCTCAATGAACTTTGACATCTTGAATCTGTTGCATGTTGGAATCTAAAGTGAACCTCTAAAGCTGTGTAGATAAATAGCCCATGAAGTGCGGAAAAGCAGGAAGCAACACAATAGAGATACTGCAAGATTCAATTGGGGAAAAGATAAGGGAGTGCACACAGCTGATAATGCACGGTTACAGCACAAGGAAATGAAAGAGCACAATAAAATTTTATTCTATTTCCAGTGAGCAGTTGGCAACCAGTTTGGACATGCTTTAGAGATGATCCTTACAGACGAGGCTGTATGATTACACCATCCTCTTTGTATTTTCTGTACCTGTAGGCTCTGATATCCAAAGCAGACAGAATAACCTCTGCTATGAATATCTGTTTATACTCTGATGTGGTGGACAATTAAACAAAGATTCCAGTTCTAAAATGATTAGATTTAAAACCGCCAGGGTAAATCAAACATAAGACCTGGTCACCAACCGGGAAAGACATAAATCCATAAGCTAGATCTTCATATACCACCCGCGATATTCATCATGAGTTGGTTGTAAGCATGATCCCCGGGCCAGAGACTTGCTGATCTCAAGTTGCCTTGAATATCTGATGTGAGCAAAATGTAAAAATATGATTCTGTATCGTTTAACAAGTTCTAGAGGGAATTAAGAATGCAGGGCACACATTACCCAATGGCAAGTTATAGAACAACAGGTAAGACAGTGAACCGAACGAACAGATGAGAACTTCTTGAGATTCCTAGATGCCCGGACCATTCTCGTCCTCCAGCACATTTATCCAGAGCCCTGGTTTAGAGAGCAATGACGACAACAGGTAAATCAAACCTGACCAAACCAGATCAACTACATATGAAAACCTAAGGCACAAGAGTATAAGAGGAAAATTTCTACCACCACCAGCTGGCCAATAGTTAAAAACACACACGATATCTTGTGTCATAGTTGCTGTTAGTTAATATTAAGTCAGCCATAGCCTATGGCCATCCGATGGATAACAAAAGTAAACAGTCCCTGGTCCTGGGCCATCTTCACAGTCAAGGACAGCTGCAAGTCCATTGTTATAGCTACTGCACAGTAGCAGCTTATACTCAAGGGAACTCGTTGTCCAATAAGATATCGGACAATGTCCTAGAGTGAACCATTGGGTTTTTATTGCCTAGATTTCAGAAATAGAGCACCAGACCTTTCTTCCTACCCTGTCTTAGTCTGGAGGCTCTGCTGGAACCTGTCACCCTAGGTGACCCCACGGGAACTTATAATATACTGGGGCTGCTGCCAACATCACAGTAACATACAATTCACCACAGTACAACACATGCATATGCAAATGTCAGCTATCTCGACAACCTCTCTTAGTGAGGATATGTCTCCCAATCAATGTGGTATTCCTTCCTGCTGGAAGAGTTGGGGGGAGGGGACTTGATTTTTTTCCTCAAGAATTACTTAAAAGAAACACTAAAGTGAAGATAATCTTCAATGTCTTTAAATAATAATGTTGAAAGTATATATTAGAGTTCCCAAGGGCCCGCATTTATTCATCCACTTCACCATTTTTATAAAATTGTCTTAGTCCTTTACAAGGGGCCCTGGTGGTGTCTTGGTTATGCATTGGTCGGCTAACTGCAAAGTCAGCAATTCTAATACACAGGCACTCGGTGGGAGAAAGATGGCATTCTCTGCTCCCAGAAAGATTCACTATCATGGAAACACAAAGAAGCAGTTCTGCTCTGTACTATTGGATCTTGATGGGTCAGGCCTGACTTGATGACACTGGGTATTACATTATCGAAGCAATGAAGTTACTGTAGGTATGTTCTTGATTGCTGAGAGCGAGGAAGACTTTAAACATTTGCAAATGAAAATCAAGGATTGCAGCCTTCAGGATGGAGTAGCATTCAATATAAAGAAAACCCAAATCCTCACAACTGGACCAAGAGGTAACATGATCAATGGAAAAAATGATTGAAGTTGTCAAGGATGTCATCTTGCTTGGATCCAGTCAAAGCTCATGGAAGCAGCAGTCAAGAAATCAAAGGACACATTGCCTTCGGTACATCTGCTGCACAAGACCTCTCAAAAATGTTGAAAAGCAAGACTATTACTCCCAGGACTAAGGTGCACCAGACCTAAGCCACAGTATTTCCAATCACCTCCTATGCATGTGAAGGCTGGGCATTAAGTGAGGGAGACCGGAGGGGGGGAAATGATGCATTTGGATGATGGTACCGGTGAAGAACAGTGAAAGAACCATGGACTTCCCAAAGAATGAACAGGTAAGTCTTGAAGAAGACCAGCAACTTGAACCCACCTACTGCTCCACAGGACAAAGAGGAGGCTGTCCACTCCTGTAAAGATGAGAAGTCTCAGAAACTCAAAGGGGCAGTTCTACTCTGCCCTAAGGATTGGCATTAGTTGGAGTGGACTTGGTGACAGTGAGTCAATTTACCATCCTGATTCTACCTGTCTTCTCATTGCAAGCACCAGCCTCACTCCCGTCCTCTCCCATACTACAGTTCCATACCACAATCCCCTAAGCAGTGTAGCCTGCACTGCTGTCGGGGCTGGTAATTGCAGTTAAGTAGATTTGTCTCATGCTGGCCTTAGGTATAAGGGAACGGAAATGAAACACCTCTTAGAGCTGTGCCATCTTCTAAGTGTTAGCATCAGGCCTGGATGACACTCACTGAAATTCATAGTAGGTGGTCTCTCAGTTCATTCCAGGGTTGCAGTCACATGTTACTTCTAGAGAATGGCTTCCCTGGCCATGCTCTCTGACATAGCACCACGCCTTTGTCCCTTCCTCCTTTTCCTGCTTTAGTCATCCTTCTTTTCTCTCTCTGACACTGTAGTATATACTCATGGTCGCTATGCCCGTTCTCTGTTTCTCAACCCCATCACGTCGTAGATTCTTTCCTTTGATTTCCTACCATTTATTACCAACGAAATGGTCCTGTTTTGTTCACCCCTATATTCCTTTCCACCTGGAACAGTATCCACCACATAGCCAGTATTCAAAAATAGTTTCTTGAAGACTGACAACATGAATGAATAAATTAAGGTCTTCCCAACTAGTGTTTAAATTTATGAAGCCAGAGACCTTGCCAATTTTGCTTACTAATATGACCTCAGTAAGAGTGCGTGACACTTGATCAGCAGAGAGGAAAAACTCTGGAGACCCACAGAGTATCAGTGGGTAGGGGGTGTCAGATCCTTTTCCTTGAACTAATTTGGACTGGGAGAGGGGAAAAAACATGAGAGGGAGAAGAGAAAGAATGCAAAGGAGTGACAAGAGTGGCAAGGGGACACTGAAGATACAACTTTCTCATGTCCCAAATGTGTTTAAGCATCAGTGACTTTTATTGTAAACGTTGCCTGTTCCTCCAGCTAAGATAACAGAGGAATTTGATGGCAAACCATGTCTTCCACACAATGTTACTGGGATGTCCGTGTGAGAAGATCCCAACAGAGTGATAGAAACATGTCAGCAGAGAAGACAAACTCAGGACACAGAGGCTAAGTAATCCAGGTGGTGAAGGCCAAGAAAGAGGGACTCCTTGAAAGAGCTTGCGTGAAGAGAAGGGAGGGAGCGATGGTGTCTTCTTCTTTCCATGCTAAAAATCCAAGTGGATAGAGCTGAGTGAACACGACCCTGAACCGTGTTCCACTTCCACTCCGCCGGTCATCTTGCTTTCTTTCACATGTTGGCCTGGTCTGGCTCAATCATCCTCCCCATCCCGTTGGTCCCCTGCTCTTTCTCTTCCACAGTCTCTCCCCTGCTCTCTCCCTTCCCTTCCTCTGTGGAGTGACCCACCTGGGGTGACGCATGGTGGATTAAAAACAAAAAACTTCGGGCTGAGCCCCAGTGGCTTAAGTGGGTGAGTGCGGGACTGCGGCCCGCAGGTTTGGCGGTTCAAATCCAGTGGCGGCTCTCAGGAGCAGCACTGGGTAGCTCCCATAACCACCAGAGGGCAGTGACGCCCAAAAATAAAAATAAAAACTTCTTGGAAGAAAGACACAGTGTTGCTTCTGCCGGCTCCTGAAAATCCAGCTGTTGGAAACCCTACGGAGCACAGTTTGGCTTTACCTGATGCAGGGTCTCACCTTGAATCTGCATCGACTCAATGGCAAAAGGTTGACAGGTTTGAAAAAAAGAACGGCCTTCAGAGGGAAAGGTGGTCTTAGGGAGGCAGAAGCTATTTTTCAGAAAAGCTATAAAATCTTCTAAAGTCATGAGAAACTAGAAGTAAAAGGAATTTTCCAATCTTATCCCCATAGGAGGAACCAGAAGTCTGTTTGGGGCAAACCAACCAAACCAAGACACCTGGATGCCCTTGCTGGGCACCGCCCGACCTTGTAAGTCTCTTCTTGTGCTCTAAGCCTGGTGGCAGAGTGGAATTGTCTCCCTTGTAAAACAACGTTAGCATTTTGAAGATCGACGCTGAAATCCATCCAAGGGAGCTCATATTATGTCTGGGATTTACTTCATAGGAACCCTGGGGGTGGCAGGACCTGAATGAGGATATAAATAAAAACAAATTGGGATAAGTAGAAGATTCTTGGAACTGGGAGAGCATAAGAGAAGTATCACTACCCTGCTCTCTCTTTGTATATTTTGAATTTTTCCATACTGCACTGTTTTTAATGACAATAAAACACTGGAATAGAATTGTGCAATTTCATCCCTTTTTTGTTTGGTTTTTGGGTATTCACAAAGAACATCTGAAACAAGGATGCAGACGGTGCAACAGAGGTATATGCAGAGGTGTCTTTCTGTGTTCTCTCCAAGGCAAAGGGAATCAACAAGGACTTGACTGCAGGGAGCAGAGGCCACTGCCCTCAGAGGACGGGAGTATATCTGACCATCTCACCTCTGGCCATTAGCCATCAGTCCCATCATGGCACTGAGTCCTGGCACTGGGCGGCAGCTGGAGAGAAAACAATGAATAAAATATAGGAACTAATGTTAAGTGATGGGGAAAGAGGAGTAAGGAGACAATTACAATGGGTTCTGACTTATGTTATTACTGCATTGAACAAAGCATGCTAGTGGAGCCAATGTGCTGGTCATCTAATTGGAAGAGGTGACAGCCAAGCTGTCGCCAATAGTTTCCAAAGCCTCCTTCTAACTGTAATTCGATTCCTGGACTCTGTCCCTCTAGGAAAAAAAAAAATTGCACTGGCCAGAAAATGTAAATGTCCTGCCCTCCTGGCAGCTCTGCTTCCCACTCCAAAGACATAAATAGACTTCTGCCAACAACTGGATTCCCCATACAGCTTGCCTAGAGAAGAGAGGCTACATTGGAAGAAGATGTGCACATCCACTTTGCTGACGTCATAGAGCTGACTGCTAAATGAAGGTAGTGTCACTCGAGTGGTTTCAGTCTCTGAGAGTTGGGTCTCCACCAGTCTGTCACTGGCCCAAATCCATGATATTCAGTGAGGTCCAATACATGATGACACCACAGGGCAGAGTCGAATTGTTCTCCAGGGTTTCCAAGACAGTACATCTTGCTGAGAGCACAAAGTCTCATCTTTTCCCCCTGGAATAAAAGCTGGTGGGTTCCTACTCCTGACCTTGAAATTACCAGAGCCGTGTCTCCATCACACCACCACCAGCGGGCTCGCTTTGACTGTGCTGAGAAATCAGGTGAGTCCTGAACCCTGGGCGCTTCCCCAAGATTAAGCCATCCCTTAGGCTCTGCCCCCGCCATGCCTTCTGTGTGTGCCTTTGATGGTCTACCTCCCTCCAGGGGAGGCCTGTGGCTGGCGCTTCTTGGAGATCTGCGTCATTCCCTCTCACCATGTGTGCTACAGAACATTTTGGCTTTTCACGAATTTGTTACTTGGTTCCTTTCACTCTCGTTCAACCACACAAAAATAGCTAAGTTGACATCTATTTGAGGTAAGTCAGATGCAAAGGAACCAAGAGGCGTTTCTTTCAGAAATGAGATACTAATATTTAAAGACTTCCTTAGCTGCTTTGGAAAGGCAACAACATTTTCTGCATCAAGAAGGTGCTAACTTCATCTTCTCTCTTGGCCTGTGATCTCCCAGGGTCCTCAATGAAGCCACTCATCTGAGGACTCCTTTCCTAGCTATATTGCTAGCTGAAGGACAAGAAGCCAGACGCTGTACATGCCTTCCTGGATGCCGCCATGTTCTTCCTCCGCAACGGTGCTCGCTTAGCTGGATGCCTTCAGCATGCACAGATTGCTGTCTGAGGAACTGTCAGGGGTCGTTTGCAGCTACAGTGAGTGAACAAGGGACACAAAGGCCAGAGGACAACCTTCTTTTCTCCTTTAAAGGTTCAAAAAGTAGATAGTTTAGGGGTTGGGGGCCATACAATTTTTGGCAGCGACTCCACTCTCCCACTGCCATACCCAAAGCCCCCCTAGACAATATGTAAACAAATGAGTGGGGCTGTCATCCAATAAAACTGTATAGGCATCTAAATTTGAATTTTGGGGCTTGCAAAATATATTTTCCTTTCAATTTCTTTCCAACCACTGAGAAATGTAAAAACGGCTGAGGTATAGAAGCCCAGGTAGCACCCCTGTTTTGGCCCGCAGACTGGTCTGTCAACTCCTGTTCCACAAAATACCATCTGTGACGATAGGTGACACCTTCTTAGTGCTCTCTTACTCTCTGTGAGAACTAAATTCCCAGATGATTCCCTTAAAGTCCTACAGGAAAAAAATATTCTCATCAAACCTGATGTCCTATTCCTTCCTTGATTCAAACTCATTGCGACCCTCCTGGACAGAGAAGAACCATTCGGGAGGGTTGCCAACACTGTGAACCTTTACAGAACAGACAGTCTCTTCTCTCTCCCAAGTAGCAAGTTGAAGCTGGTAGATATGAACCAACAACTTTGTAGTTAGCAGCCCAGTGCCTTACCTGCTGTGCCACCTAGCTCCTTAAACAACGGACCGGATACTTTAAAAAGTGACATTTCACTAGCTGAGACAGTAATAGTAATAGCAGTGGCCTCTCTCTCTGATGCACTCGTTTTATCATCGCTGATGAAGAGAAACCATGACATCAATGAGATTGTGGTAGACCTGTTTTGCTTTAACAGCGGACACTTGTCTCAACATGTGGGTGTCCATTTAAAGGCTTCACGTCTTTCTAATCTGAAGATTAGTGTGTGTGGAATCAGGAGCCCTGGTGGCATAGTGAGCTACAAACTGAGCTGCCAACCACAAGGGCAACAGTTCAAAGCCACCAGTTAATTCATACAGAAGAATGAGGCTGTCTGGTCCTGTAAAGATGTAAAGTCTCAGAAACTCAAAGAGGCAATTCTATCCTGTCCTATAGGACAGGAATCAGAATCAATTTGGTGGCAGCAGAGGTGTGGCGATTCCAATCTCCTAGATCCCACCTTAATCCCAGAGCAGACTACTTAATACATAAAACCCTTTGGATAGTTTTTCTGTCATCGAATCTACATGCTGTTCACAACCACCCCACCCCTTCACACACGGATGTGTGCAGCACTGTCTGGTCCACGATCAGTGTTTGCGAGGCATGCCTAACGCCTATAGTGAACTTTGGTTTTTGTTTGTTTGTTTCCATTTTCATGACAAATGTCTTTATTTTTGTAGAACTTCCACTTTAACTCACCTTTTTATTTCCAATGAGATATCCGGGCAGCACCAACGGTTTGTGCTCCTCGGTTAAGCATAAGGAAAGTGGTGCAAACCCACTCTGCAGCCCTGCAGAAGAGAGGTCTGGCAATCCCCTCTAGAGCCAAGAGAGCCCTTCTGAGTAACGCATTGCCCATAAGAACAGGAGGATGCCATGAACTGAAATCAACTCGACAGGCAACAGGCTTGGATTGTCTGTTTGTTTGCTGGCTGGCTTGTTTTCCCAGCACCTTAGATCCTCTCTCCAGTGCCCACAACAGTTGTCATTTGCAAATGGGATCCAACGACATGTTACTTCGGGTAAATCTATTGTATCCAGCCTCTTGAAGGAGTTGAAAAGCAAGGATGTCTTTAAGGACTAAGATGTCTCTGACCCAAGCCAGGGAATTTCCTCTGGCCTCACCTGCATGTGAGAATTGAACGTGGAGCCAAAAAGACCAAGAAAATCAGCCATCTGAATTATGGTGCTGACCAGGAAGAGTTAAGGACAAACAATCTGTCTTGGAAGAAGTCTGGCCAGAGAGCCCCTTAGAAGGAAGGATGGTGAGACTTTGTCTCATGTCTTTTGAAGATGTCATCAGGAGAGATCAATCCCTGGAGGAGGACACCATGCTTGCTGAAGTAGAGGGTGAGCATAAAAAAAGAAGCCCCTGACAAGATGGAGCGACCCATTGGCTGCGACCCTGAGGTCAAACATTAGAACTAATGTGAGGTGGTTCAGGCGGGGCCCGTGTTTCATTCTGTCATACGCAGGGTCACCATGCGTCAGAACCGAACACACCTGACAACAGCGTGACACCTCTCAACCACCACAATGCACAATGACCAAATTTCTCAGCTGTTCAAAAGGTCCCCGCAGCAAAGCCCCAAGAGTTATACAGCTTATCGCACTAAGGCCTTCATTTGTGGCATATGCTTCAATGTTTCTATACTAAGGAGTTTGGTTAAAAAAAAAAAAAAACTCAGGCTTATCTTTCTGTTTTCTAGACTTGATTGCCTAAGGAACTTGTGGCTGGTAACAAACGAGCATGTTTCTAGACGGCGCCTTTGCATTTGGGCTCATATTGCTTCATATTGCCAGTGTGACCTCCACCATCTTCCTGGGTGAACTCTACCCCCTCTGACCAGGCCCAGGCAGCAGCCTGTGGGAAGTGGCTGGGAGGAGCTGCTGCCTGGCGCCTTGGTGTTCCCAGAGCACTTTATACATCTCCATTAACGCGCCTATCACATTGCACTGTGGTTAGTTGTTTATGTCGCTGTCTCCCCCTGTGTCCTTCATCCCATAAGTCAATAGGCATCTCAAGTTTACAACGACCTCTTCCTCATGTTCATGGCCCAGTGCAGTATCCAGGATTCTCTCAGACTGTAGTTCTCAGAAACATGGAGAACAGTGTGAATACCACTTCCCTAGCACCTTCATCAGGAATGAAATGCGTTCAGCAAAGATGCAACCTCCAAACAAGTCCTCCACAGTCCTCTCACAACAAGGCGGACATTCCTACACTGTTCTTCCTAGGAGTCCTGCCATCTCCACTAGGGAACGGGCAGGTTTCTCTTGACACCACAAAAGAAAAGACTCACAAGGCAGCTCACACTGTTCAAAGGACCTTGACCCTGTCTTCTTTCATTCATGTATATTTTATACCCACCCATCTCTGAGAGCTAAAGCAGAGTTCCATCTCCAATTTTCAAACACTCAAGGAAATGAAAATGACACGGCCAAGATCAGAACTGCTGACAGCTCTGGGTCTAAAACATTCCGCTGTCCATCTGACCATCTCCTGACTTCTACTCATGCTAAGCACTGTATTTATGGAAGGATCTCCCCACCCCAGCCTCCCCCTGGTAGATCTCTTCTCCCCAAAATGAATGGTACCAGTAGATTATAGCATCATGCTCTAAAATCCATTTCAAACACAGTCATTAAGGCATGACACATTATATGTGACAGAGTCACACGCATGACCCTTGAGTTAGTATTGCCATATGATTGGATCACAAGTATTGATTGACGAAAGGGTTTCCAATGCACACAGGCTGTTCAAACATGGAGAAATATGTCATCTGTTATCTAAAAACTTCTCTCAGGAAAAGCATGACTATTTATAGTTTAAGGGCAAGGTCTTGCTTTTTCTCTTTTTTTACAATTCATCTTTCTGACACTATTAAATTCAGATCATTTATCACATTAGCAGACTCCTTAAATATGCTTTAGCTCTTCTTGCATAATTCTGCATGATTTAAACAGCACTTCCATTCTCTTACTGTTTGTTGCTTTCAACACTTCTAATGTCAATATATATCTTTTTTGACATAAATAGGGCACTGCCTGCCCCCTCCAAAAAAAAATTCTTGCTACTGTGTGATAATGAAAGTCAAGATTATTTCTCAGATAGATTGTTATTCAAGTGAGCCACATTTAACTTCTCTCCCATTATTTAATTTTTTTTCAACAAAGGCCTACAAGAGTAGAGTATGTGGATCATGTCATATTTAGGATTTCCAAGTTTTATCTGATTACGAATCTGCTAATTGCAGAAATTTTCAATATGGCAGAGCGCAAAATATTTCACACAAGTGCAAATAGAGATGCCAGGCAGCTAGCTGCAGGATTGTGAATCACTGCCCTTGGGCAGCCAACTCAGAAATCCAGAGGCAGTGCGTTCTGTGAGGTTTCTTGCTCAGTTCTTGAAAGTTCGGAGGCATCACCTTTTAATCAGAGTAATAAACTGTAATTGCTAACACACTGGGTAATGTTTACTGCTAAACCTACAATCTGGACAAACAGAATATTATGCTGTCAGAGCCGCAAAAGCAATCGCAGTCCGCTGTGAACACACAGCATCCCCCTGATAAGACTGTTGTCTGGAGTTTGACTGTTTTATGGTTTTAATTGTTTTTGAGTAAGAGCCTCCCCACACTCCCACGCGCCCCACTAGAGAAAGCTATTAAGCCTGCACAGGCTCCCAGGTGACCTTCCGAGCAGAGACCTTCAAGGAGTGACTGCGGGAGCACCACAGTGATTTTCAGTGAGGGAACTTGACAAGTCTGACAGAGTCCCTCACACTTTGCATTCAAGAACAACAGGGGAGGGGGGAGGGGGGGAGACATGGTTATGCTGCACCTGCCTCTTCCCTAGTCCCCACCTCCAAA
>PVJH01018267.1:12774-45726 GCA_004026705.1 Nesogale talazaci | reverse complement strand
CTTATACTACTTCAGAACAATATTTGATACTGACAACATCCAATTTCACATATCCTTATGGCACAATGCTCAGAGCAACCCTATACAGGATTTCTGAGGCTGTAAGTCTTAATGGGACCAGAAAATCTCATCATTCTTTCAAGGAGCAGCCAGCTTTATAGTTGCAGTTCATCAGGGGTCCACATAAAGATTATAGTCGAAAAACAATGAGCCAGTTCTACTATTCTTATAGGGTGATTATGAGTCAGAATCAACGCAACAGCAGTGGGTTTGGCATGGGTTTCTTCTCTCTCTCTCTCTGGTTTTTCACATTTCATTTCAAACTGCTTTTTGGATACCATATTCTTTTTTTTTTTTTTTTTTTTGGGGGGGGGGGTAGCATCACTGCCCTGGTGGGAGTAGGAAGGATACCATATTCTTAACAGTTTCCCCTATCTTCTTCCTCTGTATCATCTTTAAGATCAGTGGTAGTCTGGGTCCTACTGTTCAACAATCTTTCCGTAGCATTCTTGCTTTTTTCTGGGTCGTTTCTTCCATTTCTGTTTTCAATGACCACTTTCGTGATTTTCAAATCCAGAGAAGACAGAACTAAACATTCAACAAAGAGGCATGCTTTCACTTCTCTAATAAGAAGTTTCCCTGAGAAGCAACTGCCTAGCCAAACTTTATTTTTCAGACTCCATAATATGCAGGTGGGGTCACCTTAGGGATGGGAGTATGTCAAAAATGAGTATGTATATACCCGAGTATAAGTCGACCCAAATATCAGCCGAGCACCTAATTTTACCACAAAAAAATGGCATTAAAAATGTAATCGAAAAACTCGGCTTATCCACTAGTATATGTGGTCTATCACTTCTTGGCTGCAATAGGTATGAAGTGGGCATGCCTTGTCCAGACTCAAGCCCCTTCCACTAGTTACTAGTTTCATGCAACAGAGCATAACCTCAGAGGTCACATGTTGAAGAAAAGAACACCTGAAGAAGGAAAGAGACTGGATCTCTAAAATACTGTTAGGAAGCAAAGTATCCATCAATCAGGAATAAAAAAATAATTCTATTGCATTTAAATCATTGTATATTTATTCATCTTTATCTTCAACAGTTACTACTATATTTATCTAACTATAATGAATAAATCAGATATTTAAGCAATACTTTTAATTCAACACGTCTAAACCAAAAATTTCAGTTCTACTTCTTCTGTTCACTCAGTAAATAGCACCCATATCCATGTAACTACAGCAAATAGCAGAAGATTTGTCCTTTATTCCTTCTTTTCCTTAATTTTTTCTAATTAATCAACAAGAACTGTCCACTGATTACTTGAGTGATCCTCCTCAGTTCCACTGACATGATCCTAATTAAGATCACCATTATCTGTCATTGGATCATCATGAGAAGTATTGTTATTCATAGGTATTTGGATCCACTCTCACTATAGCTGGAATATTCTTTTGCTGTAGATACAAAACTGATCTGATCACATTGTTTTTCTCTTTTCAGTAGCGGCCTTGAGAATGTACCTATGTCTGCTCCAATGACAAGGAGTACAATGGGCCAACTGGCCCTGTCTCTGGATTCTGAAATCCACTGGACACTTTTAACAACGCCATACATTTCATGGGCTACTCCCAGCCAGTGAATACACAAGGAAGCAGAACTCACGCTGGTAGACATAAGACATCTTTGACAACGAACGCTAACTCAAAACCCCCTCCCCCCTCCTCCCCCCCCCAACAGCTCTGCCTTATTTCCTAAGGATAGACGGCAGGTAAGCGATCTCCACCCAACACTCCTCTCTCCTGTACTCTAGCAGCAGACTTGCATCATAGGCCAAGGGCTCTTCCCCAGTTTTCATCTCATTTTCTCTCCACAGGGGATTCTCCTAAGAAAAGCCTTCAGCATTTAATCCTATTGTCATGTTTTCTTCTTACAGGACCCAACCTAACTACCTTCCCTGGTACCAACTGTTTAAAACGTGGCCCGTAATGCTCGTGATCTGGATCTTGTTTACTTACTTCTACTCTTTACTCGAACTACATTATATATTCTTTGCATAATCCGTAATCTCTTTCCCCTCAGTCTTCACAAGTGCTATTATTTCTACCTGAATTATTTTTTTCCCTCAACTATCTGACTTATCTTTTAAACTCAGGCTTCATTCCTCCAGGAAGCCTTTCACAACTCTTTTCTATGACATCGTGCTTTTAACCTGGTCCAATATTTCACTATGATATACTATAATTGTACATTACTTGCCTGATTCCCACTATGAAGCTGGAGGAATTGTGTTTGTCTTACCATATATTCTCAAAGCCTAGGTGGGAGGAGCTTGTCATATTATAAACCAGAAAAACCCCAAAGTCAATGTCATTGAGTCAATTTTGACTCACAACAACTATATAAGGAAGAATAAAGATGTCCGAGGTGGGCAAGGGATGGTGTCTGAACCTGTACATCTAGAGAAGTAGAAAGCCTTCTCGTCCTCCCACAGAACAGCTAGTAAGTTCAAACTGCTCACCTTGACCTTAGAAGCCCCACATTTAAAGAAATGCTGCTCAGTATCCTTGAATTACACGACACAGTGTGCAACTAAAAGTGTTCACTGTTTGAAGTCTGTACATGGCTTAATGAACTTTCTACTCTTACATTAAAATTGAGATGAGCACATCTAACCTGTCTTATATAACATACCTTTATGAAAAGAAAAACATTGTATTACTAAATGAAAAACACTTACTGGGACTTCTGAACTTCGAAGTGTCAAATTGTAAGCAAAAATATTCAATTATTCTTAGTCACATTTTTACTTTATTAAAATCAAAGAAGAAATAAAGTTAGAAAAAAATAAAGTTAGGTAGGAAAAAAACTTTTATTTTCTATAAAACACATCCACTTTATAAAGTCCATGCCTAACACTATGACCAACTAATTTTAAACCTTAACCCGCTATTAACTCCATTTTGATGCACAGTGACCTGAATTGCCTCATAGGTTTTTCAAAGTTATAATTTCTAAGGAAGCTGGCTACAACCTATCTCTCCCTCAGAGAGCTGGTGAGTTTGAACTCCAACCTTGTGGTTAGCAGCCCAATGTCTAGCCCACAGCAAAACCAGGGCTCCTTTACTTATTCCATAGAGTGAATCATAGCCAAAACCAAAACCACTGCCATCCAGTTGATTCTGACTAAAACCAGGCCTATCTTCACAGTAAACCTTTGCAAGGGCAGATGATCTAACTTATGGAGCGGCTGGCGGGTTTGAACCACTGACTTTGTGGTTAGTACTATGTTCACTGGACAGCACCACCAGTACTCCTTTATTTACCCCCAGAGCTCTTATGAATGGTCATCTGAATAAACACATTATAAAAACAGAACATTGCACTGCTAGATTTGAAAGAAGAATCAGTGCTTTCTAACTTATATGCATAATATATTAAAATAAAATATGAATAGAATTTCTCATTAAAGGACTTAAAGGAATATTTATACTATTTTTAACTGTCCACTTCCTCCGATATTATACTTCTCCATACACTGAAAATATAGTAGACATCAATTTAGTTAAGATTTCAAGAATAAAACAAAACATTTTTAAGAACATTTTTAATTGTTAAACAACAACAATTAGGCTAACCAAATTATAAGCTGCTATTATACTATTTATGAACGATCAAATCTGAAATTTACTCAAATAAGCACCATTTAATGATGACTTTATGGTCAAGCAAGAGAAGAAAGAGATTTGATAAACATCTCCAGCTGAAACATTTATCATACTAATAAGGGCTTTCCATACCAGTAAAAGTGTCTTTTATAGATCCATCAAAGTTAAAAAACAGTAGGAAAGTTAATTAAGACCAACTACATAAACCCTTTTGGCTCCCTGTTCAAATACAAAATAAATATGCTTAAATATATAAAAAATGTTTTCCAGATAGTAAGTTATACATACTTCCAATTTAAATGCCTTTTCCATTTCTAGAATTTTAACCTCTTTTTGGTCCTATAACAGATTTGCCTTAGTAAGAAATAACTTAAACTCTTATGATACAACTTATAAAAGCAAAGGAACCATTTACCTATATTTCCAAGTAGTCCATTAATGACTGTGTTATTATCAGCCTTTAATGTATTGTTGTCCTGATTGATGAATTCAAGACTGTCTTGCAGTCTACAGAAAGTGAGGGAGGGGAAAAAGCTAATTAATTTCATGTCCAAATTTTTATATACATCTTAATTTTTTTATACATCTCCTTAGAATCTTAAGTATAAAATAAATACGTGTCCCCATCCCGATAAATCATACCGTTCAAAGTCATAGGAGGGATTAGTATCAGAGCCTAAATTGTGAGAATCCAGTTTGCAGAAAGCAATGGATAACAAGGGGAGCACAAGATAAATTTGTGGGAACTACGAAAGAGTACAGAAATCAAAGGGACAAATCTCACTTGAACAGGTAAAACTTTGTCAGTTGATTCTCCCTGATGCATACTGGACCTGATATAGCTTTCAACATTTTATGTATTTTTGTTGTTCATGTTAGGGTGTATTTCAGAGGTGTTATGGCATTGGAGGTCACCTTCATGAAGCTGTGTTATGTTTTTCTGTATTTGGTATATAAACTCCAGAACTGATGAACCCACAGGGCAGCAAGTAGAATACGGATTTTGTTTTTGTTTTTGTTTTGGGGTTTGGGGCTGTTTAAAAGGGAGACACTGTGAAAGAGCCCAGGAAGAAAAAGAATGTTTGAGAACCGATTGTGGTAGCAATTGTACAATTCTGCTTGACATGATTGAACCATGGAATGATGTACGTATTAACTCCCAACTAACAATTAATTTAAATCAGGGTTTTGCATGTGACAACAACTCAAGGTCCAAATCCAACTGGTTGCCTAATTTTGTAAAAAAAAAAAACAAAAAACATTTCAATTGTGGCAAATATGTAGGTAACAAAACATGTGCCTGTTTAATAATCTTCACATGCAAAGTTCATTGAAATGAAATCCCTCATGTTCAATAATCATCAGTAACCATTGCTCATTTTCCCATCACTCTTAATGGAAGCTTCTCATTACCATCAAATCAGTACAGAGCAGCACTGCCTCTGTGGGTTTCTAAGACTAACTCTAACAAGAACAGAAAGCTGCACCTTTCTCCCTCTAGCACCTGGTGGTTTCAAACTGTTGTGGTTAGCAGTACAAACTTAGTGCCCCCTAGGTGTTGTATCATCCTTTTCCCTTCCTGTCTCCCACCCCTAATAAGCACTGAGAAAGTTTAATCTTTATCCATTTACCTATTATAGATATTCCATAGAACTCAAAACCAAACCCCCGGCCAATTGACTCCTAGTGGCCCTATGTAGGTTTTCTGAAGCTGTCAATCTTTACAGGTACAGAAGTCGCCTCTTTCTCCATCGGATCAGCTGGTGGCTACTGGCCTACCGGTGAGCCGTGTAATGCTTACTGAACAGTACCACTAGGACTCCTTAAATATTTCATTTAAGTAGGAACATCTACTATTTGTCCTTTTGTGACTGACATTTCACTCAGAATAATGTCTCAACGATTCATTTATATTGCAACATGTTCAGAACATAGTTCTCTTTTTGGCTGAACAATCTTCCACTGTGCATATATACGTATTATTTTGTTTATCCATCTTTCTGTTGATCGACATTTAGGCCTTTCAACTTTTGTGTTAATGAATGGTACTAAAATTAATGTGCGTGTACAAGTTCCTGGCTTCATTCTTTTCACTACATCTCTAGAAGTGAAAGTGCTTGTTAATATGGTAATTTTAGATGTCTTTATTCACCAGATTATTTTCACAGTAGCTATACCATTTTACAATCCAGCAAAGAATAAGGATTCTAATTTCTCCACATCCCCACCAAACACCTTTACTTTTTATGAGTTTAACCACATCCAATCTAGGAAACGTGAAGTGACATGCCATTATAATTCTCCCTATATCCTCCAAATGACCAATGAGCTTGAGTAGTTTTACATGTGTATTTTGGCGACTTAACATTTCCTTTCTAATAAAAAGTCTATTCAAGTCCCCTGTCCATTTATTAATTAGATTGCTAGTTTTTTGTCATTTTAAGAGTTCTTACTATATTCTGAATATTAAATCCTTTTCTGATATTTACAGCTTTTAATAAATTTTCCCCCAACTTGCAAGATGTTTCATCACTTTCTTAATAAAGCCTTCTGAATGATCAAAATTTTTTCTCATTTTAATGAAGTCCTTACAAATAAAGTTCTTATGACCCAGTCACATTATGCATTGTCTGTAGTTGATTTCATGCATCAGTGTCAAAATTGAGAAACTGCAACATACTATCTGTACCACAAAGCCAAGAATATTTACTACCTGGTCCTTTACAAAAAAAGGTTACTGACTTTTATTTATATTACAAGAAAGATTTTCACTCATACACTGGACCTAAAAATATGTAATAAGCTTCCAGTAAAGAAAAAAAAGGGGGGGCCAAATATCTAAACACTGCTATTATTCTATACATTAAAATGGCTTACACAGTTTCTCAGTAAAATACACAGAATAGCAAAAATAAAATTATTTTATACATTTAATGCAAAGTATCCTTTCTACAGTTTTAAGATTAGAAATTAGACTGGAATTTACAAAAGATAAAGAAACTGACGTGCTTATAACTAAAAGCAGTGCATCCAATCTAGAATATTTGAGTACCAAATTCTCAAAAGGTGGATTTGTTATCAACAGGAAGTTTTCATTTTTCACGGTCCATGAGATTTTATAAACAATATCACCTTTTCCTGTTTTACTAAAAGAAGAGTTTTGTTGTTGTTTTTGCAGAGCTACAGGTACTGGATAATTTGCTAATAAAACCACTCCTAAAAGAAATCTTTTTATATTTATAATTAACAGAGCCTGAAGATAATTACTCTAGAGCAGCAATCTTAACGTCTCCAGCTACTTTTGGCCTTAGGAAAGCCCAAGCGATGCTGGCTCTCCAAGGAGCACTGTTTTGATAATGTAGCTACAAAATCCATCTCTGGGGTCCACTTCCAATTGACACAGCTTTTGTCCTTCCTTTACTAGGGTTCTGCACTAAGCCTATCACTCCGCCACAAGTTCTGCCTTTGTTCTTTTACTCTGGACATGAACAGTAAAAATAACAGTATCCTACCATGTGGGTACTCTAGATCACTCTTATCTACAGGGTTAACCCTTCAGGGAATCTAAACACTGAAGAGCCACATCTCCATGACAACTCAATACAGCATTATAAAAGTGAAAAAAAAGGTGTCAACCTCAGGTGGAAAAACATTCAAAATTTCACTTCTAGCTAGATAGGACTTTCTAGAGAATCAAAAACCACACCTATTGTTCAACTCAAGTCATATGGAGATGGCAGCATGGCATTATCCCTATTTTTTTTTTTAGGCATCACTGCCCTCAGGTGGTGGGAGTAGGAGGCCCAGCCCCACTGCTGGAATTGAACCTCCGTCCCAGTGGGCCGCAGTCCCGGGCACAACCACTACACGACTGGGGCTCAGCCCCTATCCATACACCTTTAAGCTTAAGGAAAGACTATTTGAATTTAGGCTGCCATCCAAAAAGTAGAGTATTAGAATTTGTAATATGCACATCCATAAGCAATCCACTATCCCCTGCATCCATAGGCACTTACGTATTGAGACTTCCACATATGCTGCTGCCAGTCCGTGCCGTAAAAACTTTGCTGAGCATAAGCTGTGGAGGAGATCTATGAACAGGAAGAGAGGAACAGAGAAGGATGAGAGCTAAATTATGATGCTCTCTTATTATAAATATGAATCTATGAGCCAGAGAGATTTCATGGTTTAAATGCAATGAAATTATATTAAGTCCACTGGACATTATAAAATGAGTATCTGCGATATCCAACCTGAATGAAAATCATAAGACATTACTTCATCTTCAGTGAGACTGAAAATTCTAAAAAGGAATTTTTTTTTTGAATATCAGAAAATCCCTCACCGGATCTGATGTATTTTTAGGGTGGATCCTTTGTAGCTCATAGCTACTGAGCCAAACATCATCTCTCCAAGCATATTGGCATCAGAGGAACACCGAGAACCCTAAACAACAACCAAATATTATTAAAAAGAATAAATTCAAATCGTGTGATGATTACAAATATTAATATTCAAAATGCCTGTGTTGTAGTTATTCTATATAAAGAACAACAAAAACAAACTCACTGCCATTAAGTGGATGCCAACTCACAGAAAGTCTACAGGGGAGGGTAGAACAACCATCCCTAGGAGTCTGCAAGACTGCCACTCTTTAGGGAAGTAGAAAGCCCTTCTCCCGTGGAGCAGCTGGTTTTAAACTGCGCACCTTGCCATTAGCAGCTCAAAGCACGACCATGGCACCAGAGCTCCTTAGTCTACAAGGGTATTTTTTTTTTAAAAAGGTTCTGTATCACACATACTTAGGTCTGTACATTGGTTCTTCATCACTCTACAGTATGTACCAACCACACTGGTACACATGGCTGATTCCTTTTAAGCACTACATAGCGTGAAATTACCAGTTATTAAGTCAGTTATCATTAATAGTAGGCATTTAGTCCACTTCTAGATTTTTACTATTATAAACAGTGCTCAAATAAACAATCTTAACCATCTCTCTCTCACACACACATACACATATATACATGCATATATATGTATGCTCATCTAAGACAGATAAAAAGGTAACAAAAATCCATCTACTTTAGAGAAAAATAATTTTTATCTATGCCTAATGTACCAAAAAGAGTTTCAGTTTCAGAAACCCACAGGACCATTTCTACATTGTCCTACAGGTTGCTACGAGTCAGCATCAAGTCCATGGTAGTGAGTTTTTGTTTTTGATGTACAAAAGTAACATTTATAATGGAGGTACTTAATTTTCACCTATTTTACATTTTATAAAAAAGAAATTAGAAACATTATGAAGCTTTGTTTTAAAAAACTCAAATATTTTTCATTACATTATCCTCATAGGAGTAAAAAATAGCTAAAAATGAACTCAACCATTGGGTTATTATTTAAATACTGTGGCTAAACATCACTAATTGGCTACCAAGTAACTTTTCTGTATTGCTCCCTTATTTTTTGAAGTGCAATTTTATTTTTTTTCAGGGTAACAACATTTCACAGCCTCCCTTGAGCCTAGTGAATTTAGGGTTGTTTTTTATAGCCCTAAAACAACCTCATCTTGTGCATTTCGTATATGTGGCAGTTATGTAATTTTCTATCAACTTAAATAAATGGGTGGAATTTTGCTTGTCAATCATCAGATCATAGCCAATGAAGACAGTGTGTGAGTATGGCCTTCTGAGAATTCTAGGAAGTCCTATCTTCCTTTCTGGAGATGGGACACACTCTCTCTCTCTGCCTTCCCTTTCCTGCTGTTAAAACACTTGGAGAGCTGGAGGAGAACCCATGCATTGAGAAGCTGTCCATTGCCACCTGATCCACAAGACCTTCCAATCACAGGCTTGTGATCTTCTTGCATCATTGTATGTGCTGCGTATGAATGAAATGGAATTTATGGACTAGTATTGGGTATATAGGCTAATATCAGACTTATGGACTTGATCTGGACTGGGCTACAGTGTTTACTCAAAATACAAGTATTCTTTTATATAAAGCTCTCTTTTATACACATGAGTGTCCCTCTAGATTTGTTTCTCTAGTCTACTCAGATTAACACAGTATAGGTCTGACAAGCGAGGTAAATGCATATAACTCAAATGGCAATACCACATCATGACTACACTAATAATATAAGAAAAATATTGAGGGATGTTTGATCACTGTAAATTATTGAAACCAGTATTTCACTACCTCTAGATTTACTGTGTGAAGAAAATGTTCCCAAATTTTTTAACTATGCTTTTAGAATTTCGAATATTATTGCTAACTGATGGAACTATATAATGAAAAACCAATATGAAAGATGTCCCTAAATAACCAAAAAGATTAGTAAATGAAGATTACAAGGGGCCTTCAAAAAGTCCATGGAAAAGTGGAAATAAAATATACAAGAATTTTCCCACAAACTTTTAAAAATCATTTTATTGGCGGCTCATATAACGCTTATCATAATCCATATTACATCAATTGTGTAACGCACAATTGTACATCCATTGCCATCATCATTCTCAAAATATTTGCATTCTACTCGAGCCCTTTGTAACAGCTCATTTTTCTCCTCCCTCCCCACTGCCCTCTCTCTCAAGAACCCTTGATAATTTATAAATTATTTTGCCACATCTTACACTGTCCAATGTCTCCCTTCACCCACTTTTCTGTTGTCTGTCCCCAGGGAGGGGCCTGTATGTATATCTTTGTAATTGGTTCCCCCTCTCTAGCCTGCCTGTGCTCCACCCTCCCAATATCACCACTCACTCCACTGGTCCTGAACTGTTTGTTTGTCCAGGAAGCCTCTGGCGTAGCTGGATTTGTAAAGTAGAATTGGGATCATGTTGGCGGGGAGGGAGCATTTAAGAACTATAGGAGGCTGAGCCCCCGTGGTCTAAGTGGTTCACTGCGGGACTGCGGCCCGTGGGCTTGGCGGTTCAAATCCAGTGGCGGCTCTCAGAGCGGCGCTGGGTAGCTCCCACGATCACCAGAGGGCAGTGATGCCAAAAAAACCCCAAAAAACCAACCAAACAAAATAAACTAGAGGGAAGTTGTATGTTTCATCATTGCTACAATGCTCCCTGCCTGGCTTGCCTCCTCCCTGCAATCCTTCTGTAAGGGGATGTCCAGTTACCCACAAATAGGCTTTGAGAACCCACTCTGCAAGCACACCCTATACTCCGTCACAATGATGTGATTTTTGTTCCGTGTTGTTAATACCTGATCCCTTCGACACCTCGTGATCACAAAGGCAGATGTGTTTCTTCCATGTGTGCTTCTGAGCTAGAAGGCCACTTTTTTACCTTTAAGCCTTTAAGACCCCAAACACTTTATCTTTTGACAGCTGGGTACAATCAGTTTTCTCTACCACATTTGCTTATGCACCCATTTGTCTTCAGGGATCGTGTCTGGAAGGTGAGCATCATAGAATGCCAGTTTAATAGAAGCAAGCATTCTTGTATTGAGAAGTACTTAAGTGGAGGTTTGATGTCCATCTGCCACCTTAGTACTAAACCTATAAATATGCACATAGATTTCCTCATCATATATAAATATATTTACATATGTACATGCCTGTATTTAGACCTCTAAAATTCCATTTCCTAGTTCTTTTCTCTATTTCCTTTTACTTTCTTCTTTTCCCACTATCATGCTCACTCTTCATTTGGGTTTCAGTATTTCCTCTCAATTACATTACCCTTACTCAAGCCCTACCAGGCCTCTTACACTCTCCTTGCCACATATTTTGGATCACTTGTTCCCTTGTCTCTGAGTTTGCTAACACCACTTCTTTTCCCCAAATGTCCCCTGGAACCATTAGTCCCATTGTTTTCTGCTGCAGATGTTTATCCAGATATGCTCCCTTCTTGATATCTCCATTGGGGGATGGGGGTGGGTTTCAGACCATGGTACGTCCCACCTGTAACCCCACAAATGTCCTCTGATGCAGTCTGCTCCAGTAAGGGGTCAGCATGACATGTGCTGTTGTCGTCTGTTCAGTCCCCTCTGTGTCCCATTAGCTCCCCACAGGGACATCATCTACTGAGCATCTTGTGCCAGTGTGGGGTCCAATCCGGCACTTTCTTGTCTACCCTCCAAGTCTGTCTCCATGTGGGTATGGCGTGCTGGCCCCTCTCCCCAACCTACTCTCCGCCATACCTACTTCCAGGGAAGGGGGTCAGTTTGGCTCTGGTTGAGGCCAGCTCTGTAGCTCTCTCTTTTCATGCAACCTTCCATGTGGTCACACTGTTCTCATGGTTTGGTGCATCATGGTAGGGTCTACATGCCCACTCCAGATTCTGTGGAGACAAGACCAGTACTCTCCCCGCTGGTTAAATTAGTGTCCTGCTCCCTCTGTATCATTTCATTTTCAAGCCCCCATTTTCCTCCCTACCAGTTCCATTCTTTTCCCATTACTGTGTTGGACCAACATGTACCTCCTTGGGGATGGTCCAACCTCCTCCCAGTTCCTGGTATTTCGACCCAAATGTTATGATATACCGTGGGTGGCTTTTCTTCTATACCTACCGTGTTGACTACATTTACTTCAAGAGACTGTGTTGTACTTTTCCTTTTGAGATTGGCTGATTTTGCTTAGTATAATTTCCTCTAACTCTTCCCATGAAACTATGTTTCATGTGCAGTGCTTTTCAGTAATGCATAGTTCTCCACTACATGTATGTGCCAGAGTTTACTGATCCACTCATTCACCAATGGAAATTTAGATACTTTTCTACTCTTTGAGATTGAGAATTGTGCTGAAATAAACATTATAGTGCATACAACTGGTCATATATACCCAGAGTATATACCTAGTAGAGGGATAGCTGGGTCATAAGATAGCTCAATTTCCATCATCTTTAAGTAACACCAGACTGCTTTCCATATCTACAGGATCACCAGCAATATAGGGAGAGTTTCTATCTCACCACATCCCCTTCATCATTTGTTGCTCTCTGATTTGGGATAGCCTCAAAGGTGTTAGATGCTATCTCATGGTTGTTGTGATGAGCATTTCTCCAATGGCTAATGATTGGGAGTATTTCCTCATATGTTTACTGGGCACAAGGAGGGTATTGTAGATTTTTGTAATAAGTCCTAGCTGTGTCATTGCTAAAAATCCTCTCTCAGTCTGTGGATTGCCACATTACCCTCTTGGTTAAAGTCTTTTGATGCACATAGGTATTTTATCGTTAGTAAATCCAATTTTTCAATTTAGTATTCCCCAACGTGTGAACCCTGTCCTATTGTAGTTACTGCCTTTGTATTCCCTGGCCAACGTTCTTAGGTTTGCCCTGATTCCTTTGCTAATGGTCCTGATGGTTTGGGGTTCAACTTCTAGGTCTGTGATCCACCTTGAGTTTGTTCTTGTGCCTGGGGTGAAGTAGACATCCTGTTTCATGCTGTTTGCTACCTGTGGATTTCCATTATTTCCAGCTCCACTTGTTAAATATGGCTTTGCCCTCCCACTTGATACTTTAGGGGCCCTTCGAAGATCAGTTGTCTATATGCTGGTGCTTTTATTTCTGTGTTTTCTATCCTTTTCCATTGGTCTATGCCTCTGCCATCATGCCAGTGTCACGCTGTTATGCCCACTAAAGGTTGGTAGGAGGTGCGAGAGTCACATAAAGTGATTACTCTAACTTTGCCCTCCGACCATGTCCTTCTCAGCTAATTCTGGACTTCTTCCTGGTCCGTATGAAACTGGTGGTCAGTTTTTTCAATTCTCTGAAGAAGGTCGTTATTTTAACTCGGCTAGCATTAAACTTAGAAAGTGCCCTGAGAAGGATAGACATTTTTACTTACTATATCGAGTCTTCTGATCCATGAGCATGGGATATTCCTCCATTTGTCGAGTTTGCTTTTGATTTCCTGTAGGAAAGGCTTGTAGTTTTCCTTGTATAGGTCTTTAGTTTTTTTGGTTAGATATATCCCTAGATGTTTCAGTTTGTTCTTGGCTATTGTATATGTTAACGCCTTTCTGAGGTCCTTGTCTGATGTATACAGCAAACCACCTGACTTCTGTTTGTTAGTCTTGTATCCTGCCACTCATCCATATACCTCCATTGCTGTCAGTACTCTGGTTGTGGAGCATTTGGGATTTTCAATATACAGAATCATGTCATCTGCAAATTACTCTAATTTCACCTCTTCCTCTGCCAGTTGCATACATTTGATGTCCTTCCATTATTTTATTAGCTAAGACCTTATGCTATTAGCTAAGATATCGAATAGAAGTGGCAACAAGGGACATTCCTATCTAAGCCCCCTTTTCAGTGAAATTGATTGTCTTTTCTCCATTTAGTATGATGCTAGCTGTCGGCTTTTTGTAGACATCTTGTTCATTTCTATCCTCCTGAGAGCCTTCATTAGGAATGGGTGCTGGATACTTTTTCTCCATCTATAGATATTATCATGTGGTTCTTATAATTTTTATTAATGTGGTGTATAATATTGCTGAATTTTTAGATGTCAAACCATCCCTGAATACCTGAGATGAATCCTTCCTGATCCTGATGGATGATTCATTTTGTTTTTGTTTTGATGATGCATTTTATGTTATTTTGTATTCTATGAAAGAATATCCTGTTGAAGATTTTTGCATCTATGTTCTTTAGAGATATTGGCCTACAGTTCTCTATTACTGTGGGGTCCTTCCCCTGTCTGGGTATCAAAATTATACTGGATTCAAAATTGAGTTTGGGAGCTGGCTAATCATTCTCCACTCTCTGAAATACTTTGTGGAGGATCAGTCAGTTCTTCCCTGAATGCTTTGTAGAATCTCCAGCAGCCTTTTTTGTTGGTAGCTTTTTGATAACCATATCTATTTCTTCTTTTGCTATGGGCTTGTTGTAGTTCATGACCTCTATCTGGGACAGTCTAAGGAAGGATTGTTTTTCCAAGTATTTGTCCATGTCTTCCACTCTGTTGAACTTATTGGAGTACAGACTTTCATGGTACTTTGTGATTATCCCTTTAATCTCAGGGTTTGTTGTGATTGCCCTTTTCATTCCCTATCCTGTCCATGCTGTTTGCTCTCCTTTCTTTGGTTAGGTTTGCCAGCGGTCTGTTGATTCTGTTGATCCTTTAAAAGAAGCAGCTCTTTGCTGCATTGCTCTTCTGCCTTATTATTTTGTCTTCCCAGTGGTTCAACTCTGCCCTGATTTTTATTATTTCTTTTCTGTAGATGTTGGAGGGATTGTTCTGTTGACTCTTTTCTCATGGCTGGAGGTTTTGTGAGAGCTTATCCATCATAAGCTACGTCTGAGGACTTCTTTCACCAGATCCACAGTTTTCATATAATGTACGGTATTCTCATTAGCTTCTAGAAGCCTTTTGATCTTCCCTCTAATGTGGGTCAGTACCACCTGTGTCACAGAAGATCACTGTTCATCCTCCAATTGTTTGCCTTATTCTCTCAACCATCCTCTTATTGATCTGCAGCTTTATGGCATGGTAATCTGAGTAGGATGTCTGTATAATCTCTCTGTGTTTGAATTTACTCAAACTTGAATTGTGTCCCAGCATATGGACATTTTTGAAATTGGACCATGCATGCTTGAGAAGAATGTGTGTTTTTTCCCATTTGGATGGAAAACTTTAAATATGTCTATCAGATCTGGCTGTCTAATTGCAGTATTGAGCTCGATAGCTCTTTGCTGAGCTTCCTTCCCAATAATCTTTCTCTGAAAATGGTGTATTAAAGTCCCCTGCTATAATTGTTGAGTCTGTGATAGACTGTTTGACAAATTTCACGGGTCTCTCATTTGGTGTGTATATATTTATTATGTTCACAGATTCCTGGTAAAGTGATCCTGTGAGCATTATAAAGTGCCTCTCTTTATCTCTTTTTATGGTCTGAACATTGAGATCACTTTTATCTGAGATTAGGATTGCAACTCCTTTCTTTGAGTTGCTGTTTGCCTACACAGCAGCCTGACCAACCTGGAGGAATACCTCCCTCCAGCCTTTTATTCTTAGTTTATTCTTGTCTGCAAGTGTAAGATGTGTTTCCTGCAGGCAACAGACTGATGGGTAAAGATTTCCAAGCCAGTCTGGAAGTCTTTGTATTTTAATGTAGCAGTTAAGGTCATTGACTCTTAGAATTATCATCACAATCTATGGATTCATGGCTAACATCTCATGCCTCTTGTTCTGGGAGTTCTTCTTTCACTCCTTCTTATTACTGTGCTGTGTCTTTGTAGCGGGCTTCTTTATTGCCATCTTTTCCTTCTATGGCCATGTTATCTTGGTGATTGGTATCGGCTCGGCTTGTTAGCTCCTGGTTAGAGTTGGGTTATATGGTGTTCTACTGTTTGTACTTGGTGGACGTTGATCTTCTGGCCACAGTAAGTCAGCAAGGATATTTGTCAGATTTGGGTGTCTTGCAGTGTATTCTTTTAAGTTTTTCCTTGTCCTGGAAAATGCTTATCTTTTCATCTATCTTAATAATTTGGCAAGATAAAGGATTTTCAGGAAGGCATTGCTTTCTTTCAGTTTTTGGAAGATATTAGTCCACTCTCTCCTCCTCTTCATGGTTTCTGTTGATAGGTCTGGACATATTCTTACCTGAGAGCCATTGTATGTGACCGTCTTCCTTTGCCTTACTGCTCTTAAGATTTTCTTGTTTTCCTTGAAGTTGGATAGTTTAATGATTATATGCCTTGGTGAGCCCTTCCTGGGGTTTAGTCAAGTTGGTGTCCTCTCTACTTGCTGAATGAGTGGCTGTTTATCATTCATTAAGGTGGGGAAATTTTCTTCCAGAAATTGCCATGCTAACTTAGCTGTTGACTTTTTTGCTGTGTCTTGTTCCGGTAGGCCAATAATTCAGATGCTGTCCCTTTTCATAGCATTGGTCATTGACCTCACGTTTTCTTCCACCTCTTTTACTACCCTGCTTGTCTTTCTCATTTGCTGAGGTCTGCCTGATTGTCTTTGAGATAACTGATACGGTTCTCAGCCTCCTCTAGTCTATTCATGACATCAGTGAGCTCGTGTGCAGCTTCTGCTACTTCAGCTATTAGCTCTGTATTTCCCTTTGGAGCATGGATTTCATTCCCCTACTGTGGCCTTCATCACCTCTATCATTGCATCCTTAGTCTGTGTAGCTTCCCACAGCTCCTGTATTACTTCAAGCGGCCTTCTGAAAAAATTCTTTGTGTGGCAGATCCACATCAGATTCTTCTATGTGTATAGTTAGCTCTATTCATGTGGTTTGTCTTTATTTTTTACTTGTTGGGAGTGATGTGGTATGCTGCTGTTTACGTGATACTTTGAAGAGCTGGGCACCACATTTCCGGAAGACCAAGAAGCCCTGTGTTCTTTCACTGTGTGAGTGGCAACGATGTTTTCAAGGGCTGCCTGTGACCTACTATGGAGGTTGGTTAGGCTGCTGTGTAGGCAGCTGTGTAGGAGATGCAATGACTCTGGTCAATGGTGGTGAGCATCGGTGGGCACAGCTGTGGGGTACATAGTTTGACTAATGGATAGCTCTGGTACAGTATAGGATATAGGGGACCATGGGGAGGGTGGCGGTACTGTTCAAGCCTAAGGTGGTGTGACACATGTGGGCTGGGGGAGCTCCCAGAAATGGGCCACTGGTCCCCTGTATTCCAGGATCTAGGCTAGTTTTGAGGCAACTATGCTCTCTGGGCCTGGGATGTACTCTTCACTGATCCACTAACTGCATGTGCTGGGATCAGAAGGGACAGCAAAGATCCCTGGGCTGCGATAAACCCAGGTAGTGCCTATCCAAGGCTCTGGGGGCCAAGCGCTTGCTGTGTGGGCCTGCAAATACCCAGTCCATGACTCTGGACAAGGCAACTAGAGGCGAGCCTGCAAGGCAGCGGTCCGCAGCTCCCCTATCCTGAAGCTTAGCTTGAAGTGGTGTGTGGCAGGCCTGTAAGGCCTGTATCTCCCCTTCCCCATGGCTCTGGGTGAGGCGGCTGCAGGCAGTGGGCTTGAAAAACCCTGGTCCGAGTCTCTACCTCCCTGTGGTGGGCTGCGGCCTGCAAAGCCCTGTCTGTGCCTCTGCTTCCATGCGGTTCTAGGTGAGTTTGCGCAGCAGGTCTGTATGTTCAAGACTCGCACTCCCACTGGTCACAGGCAGAGGTGGCACACAGTGTTCCTGCAAGACTGGTCCACGTCTCCTCTTCCCCATGGCTCTGGGTGCAGCGTCTGCAGGCAGTGGCTTGAAAATCCCTGGTCTGTGTCTCCACTTTCCCACAGCTCTGGACAAGTTTGGGCGGTGGGATACTTGAATGTCCCACAGCTCCGGCAGAGGCAGGTTGTGGCACAGTTCTCTGGGCACTGAGAAGCTGAGGAAGGGAGCTCTAAGGCCTGCCAGAAAGAGGCATGCAGGGGAAATGGTGGGCAGAAAGTACGAAGTCACTCCTTGTGGATGGTGAGTTGCTGGGGCTATGATAAGCTTGAGCCACCCTTAAAGTAGCAGGAGCTGATCCCCGCTGACCAGCAAGCACAACTGCGTGAGAGTTGGAGGTGACCCAGGCACTGGTGCTGGCTGCACCTAGTCGCAAGCAATCAAACTTGCTGCGGGTTCAACCCTGGGGCCCTGGTGGCTCCTGGGAGAGATCAGAGCTTGTAGGCAGAATCACTGCTAACCCACTGTACAGAGGGGAACCATGGGAGATGGGCACAGCTCCCTCAGGTGGGAGCTGTGAGAGGATCCCTGCTCTGTGGTGGTCAGGCTCAGTCTTGGGGAGCTCTACACAATAACCATCCTGTTCCTGGGGCAGCGATCAGGCCAGCTGGTAGATGGGGGAAGGCACTGGCTTGTGGCGAGGCACACAAAGGTCGCCCAGTCAGAGGGAAATCCCTGATTTCCCTGATTTCCAGGCTTGAAATAAAGCAGATGCAGGGCAGGGTCCCCTCCTGGATAGGGAGGACACCTCACAGGGATCTTTCCACTCACCAGAACATTTCTACTTGACTTCTACTAGACACCACTCACTCACCAGAGATCCCTGATAGGCTGTTTACCTTGGTGCTATCTTGACTGGAACCTCCCACAAAATCTTTAAAGCTCCCTTTTATTTACAAATTGCACTAAATCATTCTCATGGAAATAAAAAATCAGAAGTTTCCTAACAATTTTTAAGACTCCTCTGATGACATTAAAATGAGGTCTCCTGTTTCAACACTGAAGACCAAGACATATATATATATCTACATACTATTTTTCTTTTTATCATTTTATTACTCTCTCCTATTTATAGTCTTAAATTGTCCAATTCCTTGGACAGGAAAAAAAAATCTCTATTTAATTTCCCAACTTTCTTTAAAAAGACACTTTAAAGTAGTAATAAATTCTTCATAAACAAAATGCCTGTATTATACATATTAATTTTCTTGTTAGCTTTTTCTTTTTAGTGCTGTTTTTATTTGATTTTAATAAAAATACAAGGCTATTTTTTAAGAAAAAATAATTTCTGATATACTAGGCTATGAGAAGGAAAAATTTTATACTTGGGGTTTGGTTTAGATACGTTTTTTTATAGTCAATTCAATACTGAGAATATTTTAAAAAACAGTTGAATAACTTATTAAGTTACTGGGAAGTCCTTGACAATATTTACTTACAATCTAAATTATGGTTGGCTAATAAGATGGATGAGTTTTCCCTGTTGCAATCACATGAGTTCTAATTTTGATGGAAGTTATTTCTTCTATTGAGAAAGCTATATAAATTTCAATATCAGAAAATTTACAGATCTTAGACTAACTAAAATAAAAATAAATTGCTATTTAAATTTTATGAGACCATACAATTTGCGTATAGGTTCTCTTTACCTTCTCTATGTCCAATAGTTAACATGAAGGCACTGGCATATTAGGTATTTTAGTGTGACCTACTCTCCAATTAATACAATCATTAAAAGGCTACTATTTATTATTTTAGATCCCTGGGTGGCATACATAGTTTGCAATCAATTACTAAACCAAAAGTTGGTGATATCATCCTACCCAGCAGTGCCACAAACGACAGGCCTGAGGATCTGCATCCATTAAGATTACAGCCAAGAAAACCCTGAAGAGCTGCTTTGTTTTGTTATCTATGAGGTCACCATAAGTTCAATCATCTTGATGGTGACAAGTTTGGCACTTTTTCCCCCTTCACCCCTCAAGCGATGTACTTCTTTACTGCTTTTTAAGAAATGCCTTGCTTAAATGGTCAATTCTTTGTAAGAACTCACTGCAATATCTGAATACACCACAGATAATGTTATTACATGAAATAATAGTTCTTCGAGTACTGTGAACTATACTATAATAAATCAATGCTTACTAGTTATATATAAAAAAGTCAGGTTGTCAAACTGTATTAAATTTACTATCAACTATACAGGCATATGACCTGAGAAAGTCTAGTATAAAAAAGAAAACCTCTAGGAATTTTGAGGCAAAATGAGACTGCCATCATTCAATGCTTCAGGGCTTCTCCAATGTGAATGTGTCCGCTAATGTTCATTTTCAACAGCATAATATAAAGAAGGCAGGGAATTCTGCATCAAATTAGAAAATTTACCATATTGTACAAATTAAACAAGTCGCTATGCTGTTCCTTCTATACCTGGCATAAAAACTCGATGCCATCAAGTCAATGCGGACACACCGTAACCCCTTGTGGGTTTCCGAGACTGTAACTGTTTGGGGGAATAAAACACCCAGTCTTTTCACTCTTAAAGTACCTGGTAAGCTTTGAACTGGCGACCATGTAAGTCTCAACCCAACATGTTAACTTCCAGACCACACCACGGTATAGAGCACTATTAAAATCCGTTAGCTTTTAGTGATTCCAACTTGTAGTGACCCTAGGAAACCCAGTACCAGTGCCTACAGCTGTAATCTGACAGACACTGAACACCGCAGCTTTTTCTGGCAAAGCAGTTAGTGGGTTCAAATCAGCAAACTTTCCATTAGAAGCTACTGTGCCACCAGACCCCCTCATAACAGGCTTAGGAACTTTAAGACATGCCTAAAGTGGAGGAGAAAGCTCAAGGCCAATAGTGGAACTCTCTAAACTTCTAAACTGGGTCCTTTCCGCTCTGTCCTTTGGGGTCACTATGAGTCAGAATCAACTCATATTTGGCAGTAAATTTGCTTCACTTTTCAATACGCTACTTTAAAAGGATAAGCTTCCATTAAGAGATAATTTCGTTACAAACAACCTAAATGTCCAGGATACTATGTTGGTACTGCTAAATATAAAATAGTTGTGATTCAAGCAAGCTTGAATGATACTAACAGAATCACATCAAATGATGTTTCCTTAGCTTGAAACCAAGTACTAATCTTATACAAAAGGTATCAAGTTTATAAAGAATTCCAAAAAATGAAAAAAGAAGTTCTTATGTAGTTATTGAGTTATTCAATTTTGTATTTTAAAAGTGTCTTAACTTTTGAAAAATAAAAATGCACATTTCTGATTACAAATACTTTCAATTATACGATAACTAGGTTATAGCATTTTTGTACTTATTTCAAACTTCAATAAAAACTATGCAAAACCACAAATTCTGAAACTAATAAATTTGAGTTCAGAAATAAAAGTGGAAAATCTATCCTAGCCAGCAGTGTCCACAGCCCTCTGTGCTTCACCGATCCTAAGCCTCAACCAGTTTTTTAGAGCTTGCTTAGTTATCTGTCTCATCATTGACACTGTGAGCCTGAGGGGAACCGAGACCAGGGACTATCTAGCTCCAGCCCCTAGGATGGCAGACAGAACTCCGCTAGTGCTCCAAAATATTTCGAAGTGAATAGGTAGATAAAGGAGATCAGAGACCTTACCTGGTACTTAGGACCATGGTCTTTCGGGTCAGAGGACGAAGTTGTGGAACTGTCCAGAGAGGAAGAGCTGTCTCCTCCAGGTTTTAGTTGGCAGCATTTCCCAAAGACTTTGACTTGAGCATCACTACAGAGTTTCTGAAATAGAGACATTACTTGCATTTTTAATTTAATACAGTTTTCACTGTGTAGATACTTAATGATAGAATAAAAACCCTCAAGAAAACAGGAAAAAATAACTCAAAATAATGTAACCTTAATCTAACAAGCATTTATATATTACTGGATTTCTCTGGCCATTTTTTCTCATTTTTGTTTCATTATTGGGATAGTGTTTAGAGAGTTTTCTATTTCATTTTCTCACCAGCACCATTTCATCACAGAAAGTTTTCTATACTGCTATAGCCCATACAAAGTGTAACAGTTCCCAAATTCTTTACTTGCAAAATCCCATTAGGAGCTTAAAAAAGTACTGGGGACCCCTGTGACTTACATGTGTTATGTATCTATCAATCTTTTCCCATATTAGCAATTAAAACTGAGAAAAGAGAAAATACTTATTAATTAATTTTAAATAACCATAGAAGAAAGGTTTAGGAATGGAAGCTCAAGTGAGAGTTTTATGTTCAACCATTGCATTGTGCAATGTTCTGTAAATTAATCCATTAATTTGAATGTTACGGGTACATCACATGAAAACTTTATGAGAGCCTGTTCCCAGTCATCCTCATTGCCACTACTAATGCTGCTGGCAGAAGCCAGAAGAACAAGTGTCAGTGGGAGTTGCAGCAAGGGCAAAAGAATAATTAGCAAAACAAGATCTGTTTTCATTTGAAGCAAAATGAAACAAAACAAAAGCCACCTTATGGGCTCATGGAAACATACATGGTTGGATAACCAACTTTAAATGATGTATGCTAATATGTATGTGTCCACGTACGCGCGCATGCACACACATACACACACACAGCTGTAAATCAAAAGGTCGGTGGTTTGAACCCATCAGCCACTTCTTGGGAGAAAGACGTGGCAGTCTACTTCTATAATCTTAAAAGAAAAAACCAAAAAACTCAAAACTCACATCCATGGAGTCAATGCCACCTCACGGATGCCTTAGAGGGCAGAGCAGAGCTGGCCCTGGGCATATGCACAACTGTAACTCTGGTGGAGCAGGAAAGAACTGGCTGGTAGATGCATGTTGTGACTCACACCCAATATGTAATCATATGCCACCAGGGCTCCTCTATAGAGATCATGGCCTGGGAAGCCCTATGAGTCAGTTCAACCCTGTCTCGTAGGGTTATTATGAATTAGAATCAACTGGACAGCAACAGGCTGGGTATTTTGTTTACGTGTTTTTGTGCTAGTCAAGTAAAATGCTACTAAGAATTAAACCTTAGAAACAGAAGTCAGCATAGTCTAGCATAGAAGGAGAAAAAGTATAGTCTTTTTTTTTTTTAACTGTTTCTCATATCTTCTTTCTCAACAGATTCCTAGAGCTTTCATGGTTCTCAATAAAGCAACAATTCACCATGATCTGACTACTCCTAAAAGCATCCCAGTGCTTTATTACAGTGACCACTATGTCTTTTTGTGCATGTTTTCAGAAGAAGAAACAATCTAACCAAAACCAGAGCATTTTTGTTTTGTTCAATCATTACCAAAAGCATCATTAAAGAAATAAAATAATCTCTAACTAGAAATAATAAAACTAAATCAACTTCAACTTAAACACTAGCTTCTTAGGCATGTTACTTAACTTGCTGATCAATGGGAAGGATAACTCTACCTAGTGGGTATTTGCTTATGGATTATGGTTGCTATAGTTTATATAAAAAAGCTAAAGTAGGGGCTAACATGACCGAATGCCTACTACAGGGACACCACCAAATCCTGCTATTTGTAACAGTTCAACAGTGACTAAAAGTATTCCAAGTTGGTTATATTCATACATTTTAATATTGCAGTGTTTATTGGTTATGAGGAAAATGCTAATCCTTGTAGTACTCAAGATAAGATAAATGCAAGTACCTATTTTATACTGATGAGCAATTTGAAGTCCAAAGGTGTTAGATAACTTCAACACGCTTACAAGATCTCTCAAGAAAACCAGACTCACTGCCATAGCATCAATTCTGAATCACGGCGGCCCCTGTAGAACACAGAGAATCTGCTCCTCCCTTGAGCTTCCATGCTGTAAATCTTTACAGAAGCTGAAAGCCTTCTCTTTCTCCTACTGAACAGGTGGTGGGATCAAACTGGGAACCTTGCGGTTAGCGGCCCAGCATGCAACCCCCTACACACTATGACTGTGATCTACTTACAGTAAAAACTCAGCCTGCTTCACTTACCGACGGTTGCAAACAAGCCATTTTATAATCAAGTCTTTGAATACTAGAGTAAGCACTAGGAAACAGAAAGGAGCTCTAGAGAGAAAATAAGTTAGGTATTGGGCTACTAAGGGAAAAGTCAGCAGCTCAAACCACCAGATACTATACATGAGAAAGACAAAATTGTCTGTTCTCATGAGTTAGTCTTGGGAAGGCCATTATGAGCCAAAAGCAACCTGATGGGCAGTAAGTTTTTCTTACGAGAACAGAGGTGACTAAAATTGATGCAATCACCTTCCCTCATCAATTTAGCAGCCTAATAGGGAAGAGCAATATTTAACAATAACACACGGATATAATTTTTACATGCTATAAAGACATGTAACTATGTCTACTAAAGTGATAGTAATAATAATAGCTAACTCACACAACACTTTGAGGTACTATTTTATCTTACATATATTTTACTCTTCTATTCTTTACAACTTTGTAGAGTATTACCAGTATCTCATTTTAAAGGTAAAGAGTTTAAGGAACAAGTAGCTTTAAGAGATTGCCAAAAAAGACTTAGGTCGGAGATCAAATAAGTGACATGTAAGAAAAGCAGAAAAGTTGGGCGTGGGGGGGTGGGGGGGGAACAGGAGTGAAGCACAGGAGTTAGGCAAACAAAGAAGACCAGGAAGGTTAGAAAGAAGTTTCAGGTCAAAAGAACTGTCTGTGACATCGCCAGGTTAAAAACTGTTTCCTAGAGGGAGGAAAGGACTGAGGATAAAAGCTCTTACAAATGCATGGGCGTGTACACACATTAGAGACACCTTTCTCCTAACAACTGCCCAGCCATCCACAGCTTTTTCCGTCCTGCTCTTGAAGTCATGACTGCACTGAAACCAAGCAACAATAACTACAGTCGCACAGGAGTCTCTGCTGAGAACATTAAGCAACTCTCAGCTAGTCAGTCACAGGGCTTTTGTAAGCTGATATAGTAGGAAACTGCAGGGAAAACAGGTTCAGTATTTTCATTCCTATGTAAAGGGATACCACAGTTTAATCTATAAAAACAAATATGCATGAAAAAAAACCATTATAAACAACTCAATTAAAAAAATGGCCAAAGGACTTACACTGACATTTCATAAAAGAGGATATTCCAATGGCAAGCAAGCACATGGAAAGATGCTCATCTCATTAGCCATTAAACCAAAACCAAACCCATTTCCATTAAGTCAATTCTAACTCACTGAAATCCTCTATGGGGATGTTTCAGAGGCTGTAAATCTTTATTAGGGTGGAGAGTCTCATCTCTCACCTGAGGTTGTTGGGTTGAAACAGATAACCTTCCAATTAGCAGTTCAATGTTTATCTAAAAGTGACACTCAAAAAGACTCCAACTCACAGGCACAGAATTGATTCCGACTCATAGCAGTCCTTATAGGACAAGGGGAGGGCTTGGCACCTAACTGAAAGGTTGGTAATTCACACCCATGCTGGGGAAAAGACCTGCGAATATGCGTCCATAAAAATTATGGCCTGGGGAAACCCTGTGAGGCCATTCCGCTAACACATGGGCTAACACAATGAGTCAAAATCAACTCCACCCCACCTAACAACTACAACAACAAATCTTCTAAGCGAAAGCTATTTATATTTATTGGGTCTACTAATGTCTATTTATTAACTTTTGATTTCTACTATCTACCAAACCAAACCTCATGTTGCAAATTTGATACTTAAGGCTTACATGTAAAAAACAAATAAAAAATAGCCAAGTATTATCAAGTCAATTTCAATTCACAGCATCCACAATACCATTGGGGTTACACTAACACTTTAAAAAACAGAAAATTCTCATACATTATAATCTGCACGAACTTTTTGAAAGCTACACAAGTTTGATTTTAATTCTTATGCTTGCTTAAACGTTGAACCTATCAAGTCACTGTTGTTAAGTGTTGTTGAGTCAGGTTTGACTGGTAGCCACCCTCTGAACAACAAACAAAACACTGTCCCAGTAGCACACCATCCTTTTAATTGCTGCTATGTTTGAATCCATGATTGTAGCTACTGTGTAGATCTTATCTTAAACTAGATCATCATATTGTTGTTACTATTGCTGTAAGGTTCATAAAATTGGCCCACACGTGGGGTCAGCAAACTGGGACTCACAAACCTTAGGAGGCTCTTTAGGTATGTACATATGGCTCTGAAATAAAACTGAAGATTTAAAAGGATATTCAGATAATTGTGATTTCACGGATTTGTAAAAATAGCCATAGCTCTTGAATAATTTTTGAATTTTTATGAGGGACAGGATTGACTCTTCCATCTCAAAAAGTTTGCCAGTTCCTGGTCTAGACTCTTAGCAAGGCTACATTATTATATCCAAGTTGTTATCACAGGTATACTGTTTCTCATAGTTATGAGTCATTTCAGCAAATTACAGGGCCAACTCACCACTCATCTGTCACTTTGACGTCATGTGGTGGCTGTGCTACTGGAAACTGCAGTAGTGGTATTTCAGTGCCAGCAGGGTCACCCGGGGTGGAAAGGCTCCAAAGATAGATTGGGAGAAAGGACCTAGCTATCTACTTCTGGAAAAGGTGAAAGCCCTATGGAGAGCAGAAGACTTATTTTCTGATCTAGTGCTGGAAAATGAGCCCTGCAGAATAGTAACTCACTATTATTGAGTCAATGCTGACTCAGAGTGAGCCCCTGTGGGTTACCAAGACTGTAACTGTGAATGGGAGTAGAAAGCTCAGGCTTTTCTCTTCAGAGCTGCAGGCAGTTTTGAGCTGTCAATCAAGTGGATTACAGCCCAGAGCATAACCACTATACAAATATGACAGTGAAAGAACTATCTCCTCAAAGTCAACTTTAAGAATGTCAGTGGAGCCAGACTTTGGACCCTTCATTTGCTGAGACGTTGCTGTAATGCCATCAAATTGGTTCTGATGCTTAGCCACCCTATGTACAAAAGAATGAGAACTTTGCCCAGTTCTGTGCCATCCTCACTATCATTTTTATGTTTGAGCCCACTGTTTCAGAAACTCTGTCAATCTATCTTGTTGAGGGTTTTCCTCCTTTTCAATGGCCCTCTACTCTATCAAGCATAATAAGGTCCTTTTCCAGGGACTGGTCTCTCCTGACATGTCCAAAGTGTGTGAGACAAAGTTTCAACATCCTTGCCTCAAAGAAGTATTCTGGTTGTAATCCCAGGACAGGTTTGTTTGTACTTTTTGGCAGTCCATAAAAATATTTTCAATATTCTTTGCCAGTTCCATAAGTCAAATGCATGCATTATTCTTTGGTCTTCCTTATTCAATGTCCAATTTTCTTTTCTTCTTTTTTTTTTTTGTGTGTGGGGGGTAGAGCTTGGGGCATCACTGCCCTCTGGTGGTGGGAATAGGAGGCCCAGCCTTGCTGTTGGATTTAAACCTCCAACCCAGTGGGCCGCAGTCCCGCGCACAACCACTACTCCACCGGGGCTCAGCCCCCAATGTCCAATTTTCATATGCATATGCAGGACCTGAAAATGCCATAGCATGTGTCAGGTATATCTGCTATTGACACTGATTATGGATCCAAGCAAGATGGAATTCTCGACTACTTCAATCTTTTCTACATTCATCATTGATACTACCTATTTGTTCAGTTGTGAAGATTTTTGCTTTCTTTACTCTGAATTACAACCCATACTGTTAGCTGCAGTTCTTTATTTTTATCACCAAGCACTTCATGTACAACTCAAAATGATAAGCAGTTGCAAAAAATCCATTAGTAAATGAAATATACAAATTCATATGTATAGATCTACATGCAGACCTTGCAAAATTAAATACACAGGAATAAAATTGACTGTATTTGTGGAGAGATGATCAAGAAGTTCAACACTAAAATATTTTTTTAATTAAAAAATTTAAAAAAGAAGTTCAACACTATCAGAACAAGGTCAGCGGTCAACTGTAGAATGGCCCATCAATTACTCATATGCAAGTTCAAGTTGAATGTGAAGAAAATTAAAACAAGGCCATAAGAATCAAGGCACAACCTTGAGTATATTGCAATTACAGACAATCTCAAGAATAGGTTTGATACACTGAACACTAATGACTGAAGACCAGGCGTTGTCATATTTGAGCTCTAGTAGACTTGTTTTAATTTTCTTCAGCTGCAGTCTGAAGCTATATTTAAGCAACTGATGGACTGGAATTGGCCCCAGCCTTATTTTGGCTTAAGATATTTAGTTTCTCCATCATCGACTCCCACAGACAGTCAAACTGATTCTTGTGCTTTCAACCAAGCAAAGTCCATGTATGCACATATTTACCATTTTTTGAGAAAGGTATTTCCAGTAAAAATGTCATTGGTGTTGAAAATTCAACTGTGCCCTCTCTGGCATTGGTTTTGCCACTAAGATATTTTGCAACTACCAATCTAACTTCTTTATTTCCAACTTTCACATTCTAATCACTAGTAATTATCAATGTCTTACTTATATGTCTGACCAATTTCAGACTGCAGAAGTTTGCTAAAATTTTAAATTTTTTCATCTTTGACATGAGCATTTGGCACATGAATTTGAAAAACAGTCATATTAACTAGTTGTTGCATGCTTATGGATATTCTATCATTGACAGCATTGTATTTCAGGATAGATCTCAAATATTCTCTTTGACAAGTAATTTGATGCTATTTCTTCTCAATTTGTCATTCTTGGAATTGTAGACAGACAATATGATTATTTATTCAAAATGGAGTAATATTCCATTTCACCTCATAATGCCTAAGATATTGATCCAGGTGCTCCATTTCAGTTTTGAGAACTTGTAATTTTCCTTTAAGTGTATTTTATGCATTCCATGTCTCAGTTACTACTAGATTTTTGCATCAGTTTCTTCTCACTGTAAAATCAGCAAATGAAGGTATCCAAACTTTCCTTCATCCTTATCACTAAAGTTGAATCTATTTTGAAGAGACAGCTCTTCCACAGTCATATTTTGCCTGTCTACCCATCTGAGGTAAAACAATAAAATCTGTCTTGGAAGTATAACCAAAATGTTCCTTAGAAGAAAGGATGTCAAGACATCACCTCATGTACTTTGGATATGTTTGCTATCATATGGGATCAGTTCCTGGAAAAGGGCATCATGCCTGGCCAAGGAGAACATCAGCGAAAAAGGGGGAGACTGCCAATGAGATGGAATGACACAAGGTCTACAGCAATGAGTTCCAACATGGCAACAATGGTGAGGATGTTGCAGAGCCAGGGAGTATTTCACTTAGTCATTGTACTATGAGTCACACTGCCGTAAAGTACTATGAGCATTAGGCTCTTAACAAGAGCATAGCAGCAAGAGTGTTGGGTCATCGCTTGTCTGAAGTGGAAGAAGTCATTATGGACTGTCAGTCTTGTAACCAGTATTTCTAAATATTTCTACATTTTTAATTTTTAGTATTGCTTGAGCAAAGTGTTACAGGTCTCATTGTCACCACTGAAATTAATCTACAGCGATGGAAGCAAAACCTGTCATGTTTTCAGCCACAACTGCCGTTCTGGACACCACGGTCAGTTGTGCCCACTTTCACAGCCTGGGGCTATAACCGGTATTTCTAATGGAGAAAAACATAAGAAGAGTCAGAGGGTCTGAAGTGGAGGGAGTCATGTGGACTCCCTGGCTTGCAAGAAGTCCTTGCTGCTAACCCAGATCTGGGTGGCTGGAGATGAGAAAGGCGGCTGGTGTGGGATCTGAACTAAACAGAGAAGGGAAAGAAAAGGAGATTTTCACAGAATGCAGCTGGCACATGGAATGAAATTTGCTATTCACCACTAATTTGGCATCAAAAGTGGGTCCTCTTAGTCTTCCTCAACTTATCTGTACACACCTGCTCCAACCCTCTAACTTCAGCTTTATACATTTTTCATTTACGACTATCATTCCAGCCAGTCAAGCTATAGATTTTGCGATGACTGCTCCTACTATCATGAATACGCTTCCCTAATTTCATGTCTTCAATTCTTTCAGATCTTAGTTTTCACTTCCTCGGTGAGACTTTCCTTAATACTACCAAATCCTAATAGATTAAATCCTTCCTACTAGTATCTGCTAGGATCTTATAAGCATGAGAGTGAGGGGATTGTGTAGGAGGAAAGGTTTCAGGTCCCCCAGGGAATCCACATAAAGGTGAATTGTACACCAATCAATCCTTTGTAAACTGTTTATTCAGAAAGCAAACTAACCAGTCCCATGAGAACTACAAATATGGATATAAAACCAACCAATCTTTTAACAGAATGTGGTCCAACCAATGATTCTGGGACAATTACAAACTTCAGGCTAGAAAGGTCACATAAAAGAGAACCAACCAATTGTACTATAGCCCCTCTAGCATATTATGGGCACCTCAGCCAGAGAAGACTAAAATTTCAAGTGTCTAATACTTTGTAGAGATTATTTATACAAATAATAACTTGAGAGTGCCTGAAATGATTTCTTTTAATTGCACTGAATAAAGTTTCCAGATGGATAGGGAGGTGAACAAACAAACCTCTACTCATTACTGCCAAGCTAACTCCAACCAACAGCAAGCAACCCAAAAGAACCAGTAAGAATTAGCCAATATAACTTCTAACCCTCTATGAAGCTGAGTGCTATACCTTTCTGCAGGTTCAAACTGCCAAGCTCTCAGGGAGCAGTCAAATACCAGCAGGGATTCTTAGAGATAGATAAGGGATAGAAAGAAAGCACAATCCTCAGAGTACTATGAAATGTATAATTAGAGAGAAATTGCAAAACCTGACAATCAAAGTAACTAAAAAAAATCCACTTGAGTACCTATGCAGGTAGTAGATGCTGAGAGTACACTTGCATGCATGCAAGATAACAATTTGGGGACAATACATTAAAATTCCTCCAAGAAAGCAAAATTTCAAATACAAACGTCAGTTCCTCCCCAAAATTATTATAAATAATAGTTCTGGTGATTTGGGGGGGGGGGAAAGCTTTCCTCAAAAATATTTGTTTTCAGTTGTTTACAAAAACGTCAGTTGACGTTTCAGTTAGGAATAAATTAAGGAGAAGAACGAGGTACAATTCCAGGCTTCCATTTCCAGATTAAGAGGTCAGGAGAGATTGAGCCTTGATGTCTACAACACAATGTAAGCAGCAACAAAGACAACCAAATTACAAATAAGGGCTAGGTTTTCTTGACTTATCATATGAATGACCATGTACTACTGATAACCTGACCCCAGAATATTTCAAAATAAGGCTTTTAGAGTTAGCAAAGTAGATGGTCTTACTCTGTGAAAATGGTGCAGTGGTTTAAGAGGTTCTCCAACTTCAGGGAATGAGAGGAGAATTCCCATTAGCATAAATCCAAACTCACTCCCCTCTAAGGCAGGTAGAACATACCTCCCACCAGCTAGCTTTTTTAGCAATTCTGACACAGCAATACCTCTACATGGCACTACTTCTTGGCTGGTTCAGTAATTCATTGTAATGAACACAAAGTACTCACAAAGCATACCCACAGTTTTAGGGGTTATTAGAGAAGAAAAAGGTTATAATTCAGTATCAGGAATAACTCAGGATATAGCTCTTCTATCAAGAAAAGTAGGTTGTACTGCTCACAGGCAGCTGACTTTTAGTTCCTTAGCCTTAACCCTGAACTCTGTGTTGCTTAAATAAAGTATTATATAGTTCTTTATCTCCGCCAATTAAGTATCCAGGGGAACGTCACTGTACTAGCACCCTCAGTCTGGAAGCACTCAGCACTCTCTCTCTTCATTGGTCAGTGAGTAAACCTAGTTGAGGCTTCAGTAGGGACAAGAATCCACTTTCACAACAGTCCAAGCATAAGACCAAGTGAAGTGATATAAGGAAGAGGCCAGGCATGTTTCTATATCCTTCTTTCACCCTATTCTAACACCAATAGTTGCCCCCTTAACAAAACTTTTCTTCTGGGATCATTGCTTACAAAAATGCCAGTGAAAATTTCAGTTAGGAATGTGTGGAGGATAGGAGAGAAATACAAGTCCAGGCTTCCATTTAACACATTATGGGTCAGGAGAGATTGAATCTTGATGTCTAAAAACACAAGGATGCAGCAACAAAGACAACCAAATCGCAAATGAGGGCTATGTTTTTTGACACAGCAGTTTCTATTATCTGATGCAGATAACCTATTGCAATGACCACACAGAGCTCATAGATGATACTCACAGTTAAGGCATGGTTATTCAGGGAAGTTAATAAGTTACAAAATGACAGAATCAGAAAACTTTAAGGATAGGACAATTGGTCAACCATAACACCTCTCTTTGGCTAGCAGCCAAGTCTCCTTCTCTCTAGCAGCCAAGTCTCCCTCTGGCCCCCAATCGCTCTCAGCCTCTCTTTAACCTCTGCCTTTGTAGGCCAGAAGTCTGCCTGTTCCTCTGCTTCAGTCTCATACTCTTCACACCGCTCCTCTGCTCTGTCTCATGGACTCCTTGCCTTGACCTCTGATCTCAGAGTCTTATGGTATCTGCTGTCTCTGCTATGTCAGGTGGATAATCCTGCTTCTATGATGGTTCATTCTTATAGTCAGGAGAGTAACAATGAAGGCAGGCCAATCATAGCTATAGGAGTGGCCAGTAAAATAGACCAATGCCTTCTATTAATGCTTCATATGCACTATTTACATGGTCCAATCGTTTGGTGGGAGTTACAGAGACAGAGATAGCAGACTCCTATTAAGAGAATTGACTTAACCACAGTTATTGAGTCTAGTTATTCTGACAAGAGCCCACAAGTACCTCACTCTACTAAGAAGTTTCTTCACTGAGGGGATCAGAAAGCGCACCATAAAATCTCTGGCAATACAGCTGTCTTCTGAGTCTAACAGATTCTCAGTCCAAGGACCAAGTCCAAAGGACACACTAGACTTCCAGATCTTCTTTGCTGGTGGTTGTTGAGTTTTAGTGAATTACCATGATCCTTCTAGCCATAATACCTTGTGGGACACATTCTAATTCTGCATTTTATGCCTGTGGCTATGATCCATTTTGAAGGGAGTTCTCTGTTACAAAATTAAGGTGGGATTAAGTGATGACCTTACAGGGTGTGAACCAAGTCAGAACCTTTACTTGGCAGGCCGGGGGGGGGGGGGGGG
>PVJH01018267.1:0-12674 GCA_004026705.1 Nesogale talazaci | reverse complement strand
AATATCCCTCACTGACCCATAGTGCTTTGGGAAACAGTAATTGCATCTGATCTGACTCCACCAAACTGAGATACACTAAAGATATGCAATAGAACAGCAAGGAGAACAGAGCAGCAAAGTTCCCAGGAAAAAACAAAACTAGACTTTGGGGCCACGGTGTGGCACCCCAACAGATTTGACCAGAAAAGCCTCTTAAAGGTCAACTTTCAACTATTTATAAGCTTTTCTCTTTTTTTTTTTTCATCTTTTTTTTTGGGGGGGGGGGGCTGTTTATTCTTTTCTTATTTTGTTTTACTGTCTTGTTTTTTGAGTATACTACTATCTCTGCAGGTCTATCTAGATAAGATAGGCGGGGTGAACAAGCTCGGGGTGAGGGGGGGCGGAGACAGACAGTTGAGGGGCGGGGAACATGGGAGAGAAGGAGATGGGAAAAAGAAGTGGGAGTTAACAAACCCAGGGACAAAGGAACAACAAGTGATCCAAAATCGATGGTGAGGAGGATGAAGGTGGTCTGGTAAGGCTTGCTCAAGGGTAATGTAACTGAAAGTTGAATGAAGGCTGAACATGATAAGGGGACAAGAGGAAAGTAAAAGGGAGTAGAGGACAGAACTAGGAGGCAAAGGACATTTATAGACGTCTAAATACAGGCATGCACATATGTAAATATGTTTATATATGACAATGGGGAAATGGATCCATGTGCATATACTTATAGATTGAGTATTAAGGTAGCAGATGGACATTGGGCCTCTATACAAGTAGAACCTCAATGCAAGAACACATTGATCTATTAAACTAACATTCCATGATCTCACCTTCCTGATTGATCACTGAAGACAAAGGGGGTGCATAAGCAAATGTAGTGAAGAAAGTTGATGGTGCCCAGCTATCAAAACATATAGTATCTGGAGTCTTAAAGGTTTGAAAATAAAAAGTGGCCATCTAGCTCAGAAGCAACCAAGCTCACATGGACGAAGCATACCAGCCTGTGTGATCCTGAGGTGTCAATAGGATCAGGTATCAGGCATCAAAGAATGAAACATCCTATCATTATGAATGAGGGAAGTGCGGAGTGGGGACCCAAAGTCCATCTGTAGATAACTGGACATCCAACAATCAGGGTGCAATGTAGCAACAATGAAACAAAAAACTTTACTCTTCAGTACTTCAGTACTGAAGTTCTTCAGTACTTCCTCCTCCCAACTATCATGATCCCAGTTCTACCTTACAAATCTAACTAGACCAGAGGATGTATAGGGCTATAGAAAGGAATTGAAAATGCAGGGAATCCAGGACAGATGAACCCCTCTCAGAACCTGTGGTGAAAGTGGCAATACTGGGAGGGTGGAGGGAAAGTGGTGAAGAAAGGAGGAATGCACTACAAGAATCTACATATAACCCCCTGCCCCTGGGGGTCGAACAACAGAAAAGTGGTGAAGGGAGACGTCGGACGGTGTAAGACATGACAAAATAACTATAATTTTAAAATTATCAAGGGTTTGTGAAGCAAGGGAAAATGGGGAGGAGGGAGAAAAAATAAGGAGCTGATACCAAGGGCTCAAGTAGAAAGCAAATGTTTTGAGAATGAAGATGGCAACAAATGTAAAAATGTGCTTGTCACAATAGATATATGCATGGATTGTGATTAAGAGTTGTACGAGCCCCCAATAAAATGATCTATTAAATAAAACAATCGGGCTGAGCCCTGGTGGCATAGTGGTTGTGTATGGGACTGTGGCCCACACAGTTGGTGGTTCAAATACAGAAGCAGCTCTCCAGGAGCAAGGCTGGACTTCCTTCTCCCACCAGGGGAGTGAAGCCCTCGCCCCAAAAAAGAAAAGAATCATAATTGAAAAGTTTACCTACTCAATCTTGAATTGTTAAAATACTTCAAATAAAATTTCAACCAAACCAATAATGAAGCTCACCGAAACTGTTATGTCTTCCGTTTTTCTTTTAGCACTGGAATCAAACAAGACATTTCTTCCTCTCCTTTCACAGTCTTGATATACAATCAGTCGAATTTGGCTTGGATCAAATTCTGGCAAAGGCCAACTTTAAAGAAAAACAAAAATCCATTATAATTACTGTACTCAATATTCCACATAAAGCCTTTAAAACAAACCTATATAATATAATGCAAGTTGTAGTGTTGGTTTAAAATGATAGCAGATGTTTACATGAAATAGTCACCATTGAATTCCAGAACTAAGAAGTTATACCGGTTATGACAATTTAAATTAAAAAGTAAAAATAAAAATGGTGACAAGTAACACATGGTGTATATAAAACATAACCATCACATATGAACTAAAAATAATGCTTCAAACCAGTTAGAACCAGTTCAGTCAAAGCTGCTGCAGCAAAATTAGAATGGATCTAAACTTGCAAAATGTGGGTGTAGCTGAAAGACAAGCAGAGGGGAAAATTCCAGGTCGAAGTCCTGGAGTAAGAGACGGCGAAGAGGAGTGGTGAGCCCTCCTATTAGAAGCCTGGTGCAGGAGATCAGATGGCTGTCAGAACTGAGAAGAGGGACACACATCCAAAGGAGTATGATGGTCTCCAACATTCAGCAGATTTGGTCGTCATGCAATGTGCATGTTGCCCTTTTCAGAGGAGGCAGATTAAGTTTCTAGCAGAGAGTGAACCCTTTAAATTTTCCTGTTCTACTTAGTGGTACACTCACTCACACTTTACAAATTAATTTTTAGTCTGATTCGTATCATCAACATGACTGTAACAACAACAATTAACAAAACCCAATTCAAAGTCCTGGTTGAAAATAGCAAACTTAATAAATACACATAAACACAATGTAACATAATGATACCATACTCATTTCATGGCATGAACTTAGATAATGTAGTACGGATAGCACATACTTTAATAAAATATCTTTGCTACTCTTCAGTGTCGAAGGGTGAAAACAGTTTTCTGTTCCTGTAATAGCACCTTTGTAATTACAAGTACATAAAAGTACAACCAGAAAGTTCCTTAGAAGTAAGTATGTCGAGGTGCTCTGCCTTATGTACTTTGGCCTTTTTATCGGGAGAAAGCAGTCCCTGAGAAAGAGTATCAGTGCTTCCTTTAGCTGCACATAGGGATGGTCCTTGTGAGTCACAACCGGCTTGAAGGGTGGCACTTCATAACAACATGTACTTATAAAATAGTAAAAAGTAAAGAAAGTGATGAATAATTAAGTGCTGGTGAGACTACTCACATTTTGTTAATGAAAGTGTAAATTGATGCATCTCTTTAGAAAAGTTGTATGCTTTTTAAATGCCATATATACTCGTGTAAGCTGATCTATCAGCCGAGGCACCTAATTTTACCACAAAAATGAATTAAAAAATGTGCTGAAAAACTCAGCTTATATACGAGTATATAAGGTATATTACAAAGAAGCAAAAAACAGTCTAGTTGCTTCAGCAACTCTATTCAGTTAAGCTTACTTTACCACTTTGTTCATAACAGCACTTATAACAGTAAAAAACAAATTAATTTCAAATGTTGATCATCAGGATAACAACATTATGGAATATAAATATTATGCAATAATAAACAAAGACAATGAATCGACATATGCAAAAGCAGGGGTTGAATGAGCAAAAGAAATCACACACACATATCTACTTATTTTTCCACGTATAAAGGTTTAACACAGACCTAATTTTATCTAGGGATGCATACTTACTCTTTAAAAGGAAAACAACAAAATAAACAGATTAAAAATGGGCAAAGTACTTTAATAAAACATCCTCCGAAGACATGCAAACAGCTAAAAAAACAAAACAAAAAAAGTAAAATCTATTGTCACTAAGCCAACCCATGAATTACATTAAAAATTGCACCAAGGAGCTTTTTTTGCCTGCAATTTTCCCACAATTTTATCTGCACATAATTTACCTATCATAGACTTCTATAGTTCAAGCATTCAAACGTATCATGGGAGAACTGTACAATCACCACCACAGGCACCCTAAAGCATGCTCTCCCCAAGGCTGATTCGCCTCTAGCTTGTCAATCTGGAGATAGCTAATGAGTAGCCAATGAGGTCTTTGTGTGGGCATGGCTTTCTCCGGAGAATTCTGGGAAGTCTTGCAGTATTTCCCAATTAGAGAAGAGAGACTGGACTGAAGTCTCTGAGATGATGAACTACTGACAAGATGAGATGACAGCATGCTGATAGATTCTGATTCCTTAATAATGAAGGAGCCAGAGGAGAGGTCACACCCTGATAGAGCCAAACCTCTGGGGCCAGAGAAGCCACGTGGAGACTCCTGGCAGCGCTGAGATGTTGGGAGCCCCTGGGAAGACTCCTGCCAGCGCTGAGATGCTTCTACTGCTAATGGACATACAAGACTCTGCACTCACTCGCTTTTGATTGTCCTGGTGTCATCGCATGTGTTTCATAAGTTGGAAGGAGACTTTATAGACTGGTATCAGACATATGGGCTCATATCAGACCTGTGACCTTGGACTGCACTTGGTTGAGATGCTTTCTCAATGTTCCATTCCTCTTGTATATAAACCTTTCCCTTATATCCATGTGCATGTTGATGAATTTGTTTCTCTAGCCTACCTAGACTAATACAATCACATTAGTACAAAGACAAAAATACAAATGATATGTGAGAGGGCAAAGACCCCCATCAACATTCAAGAAGCCAGGGAAGAAATTTTTGTCATGAAACAGCTAAGAGATATTTGCCCCCAGAACAAATTCAGACCATGTCAACTGACCATCTATCCAGCATAGTCAAGGTCAGAGTGGTCTCTGCCTGTTAGTAGGGCTGTTTGGGGTTCTTGCCTTGGGCTATAACTGAGCTGCCAGCAGCTCCATCTGACTACATATGGTGAGCTCCCACTGTCCTCCCCAGCCTTCTGCAAATTGGGTGTTCATAATGTTAGCTCTGATAGCTTTCTCCTCACCATCTTTGAATTTTGCAATTGTCATCTTTGGATTAATCACAATAATGTATCACTTCACGTTCCAAAGCATATGTACACTAGCCTATAAATATTGCATCATTCTCACACATTGTTATTATGTTTGAACTTACTGTTACAGTCACTGGCAACTCATTTCCTAGAGTGTCTTTTTATTGCTGGCCTTCCACTTTACCACACACGATGTTCTTTCTCTGGCATGGAGCGCTAGTAGTGCAGTGGTTATGTGTTGGGCTGTGATCCACAAGGTCAGCGGTGTGACACCACAAGCCACTAAGAGTTTCAGAAACGCACGGGGCAGCTCTCCCTTGCTCCTACAGGCTTGCCGTGTGCTGGCATCCACCCATCAGAAGGGAATGAGTGTGTATGCCATTCCTCCTGACAACCAGGTCAAAGTATGGGAGACAAAAGGTCGCCATTCTTGCCTCTAAGGAGCACTCTGGTTGTACTTCTTCCAAGATAGATATATTTGTTCTCTTGGAAATCCACGCTACCTTCAATATTCTTTGCCAACATCTTATTTCATATGCATCGATGCTTTTTTGGTCTTCCCGATTCATTGTCTAACTCGCACATGCGTGAAGCGATCACTATGGCTTAGGTCAGGATCACTTTAGTTCTCACAGTGACATCTTATTCTAAAGAGTTCTTCTGCAGATTTGTCCAACGCATTATGTCACTTGATTTTTTGACAACTGCTTCAATAAGCATTCACTGTAGACCCAACCAAGATGAAATCCTTGACTACTTTGCATTTTCTCCATTTTTAATTATCATTTTGATAACTTAGCACATAGATTGTGTGATGAACATATACAACCGTGATACATATTTTTCTTGATTTTTTTTCTTTTTTTTGGGGGGGGGGATGGGGAGGGCGCGGGCATCACTGCCTCTGGTGGTCGTGGGCGCTACCCAGCGCTGCTCCTGAGAGCTGCCGCTGGATTTGAACCGCCAAGCCCGTGGGCTGCAGTCCTGCACTCAACCACTTAGGCCACCGGGGTTCAGCCCTTTTTTATTTATTTATTTATTTTTAATTTTTCTTGATTTTAACCCACAGTATCCCCTTGTTCTGTTCAAACCACTTCCTCTTGGTGCATGTACAGATTATGCATGAGTACAAAATAGCCATCTAGAATTCCCATTTTTAATATTATCAATAGTTGGTTATAATCCACCTAACAGACACCTTTGCATACTCAAATACAAATAAACCTCTTTCTGGCATTCTCTCCTTTTAGTCAAGATCCATCTGATGTTAGCAATGATATCCCTTGTTCCATATCCTCTTGATCTGAAAGCTACAATAACTTTCTTAAACCATCAGCAAAATTTTACTTGCATGTGATATTAATAATAATATTGTTCACATTTTCACATTCTGTGGGGTCACCTTTTTTTGAATTAATATATCCTCCAGTTGGAAAGGCAGCTTCTTTCCAAATTTTTTTGGCATAGATGAGTGTTTCTAGCGCATTAGTATGTTGAAAATATTTCAATTGGTATTCCGTCAATTCCTGGAGCCTTGTTTTTTGCTGGTGCTTTCAGTGCAGCTTAGTCTTCTTCCTTCAAATCAGTTACATTGGCTCTTAATTATACGCTTTCTCAAAAAAATTGTTTTATGGCAATCAGACCAATTTGATAGTAACTCTGTGTATTCCTTCTATCTTCTTTTTTTTTGGGGGGGGGGGCGCATTACTGCCCTCTGGTGGTCATGGGAGCTACCCAGCCTTGCTGCTGCTGGATTTCAACCGCCAAGCCAGTGGGCCGCAGTCTCGCACTCAACCACTACGCCACGGGGCTCAGCCCTCTTCTATCTTCTTTTAATGATACCTGCATGGTTCAATATTTTACCCATAGAACCTATCAATATTGAAACTCAAGGCTTGAACTTTTATTCAGTGCTTTTGACTGCATTGTTCTGAGCATCTTCTTTCCTTTGTTCTTTCTAAACCCAGACCTGTACTACATAAGGGCTCACAATCAAGTAAAGGTGATAAATCCTACCAACTGTGACATATACTACAACCAAGGTCAAATAACAAGCTAGCCAGGAGGTCCGGCAAAGGAGGTCAGTCCTCACTGAGGAAAAACAAAGGATCCCCACCCAATAAATAATACTTAATACCTTTATATCCTTATGTGTCAACTACTATTTAGAGTGCTTTACATGTTAATTTATTTATTCTCCACAACATCATTTCACTTCCCACCAACTTTATGGGTAGGCAGCTGAAATCAGAACCACAGAAGTTCTTTGGAGACTATAATGTTAAACGTTGTTCCTTTCTTCATAAACAGGAAGGATACTTAAAAAGCATACCAGTTTCAAATAAAGGAGAAGGGCAAGCTTTTTCTCTGAAAGAAATAAGCAACATGTGTTTTGTCCCTAACCCTAGCTCAGGAGTGTCTAACATGTTTAAATTTTTCTTGGTCCTTTTCTATTCTGTTGGAATATTAACCAATCTACTTCTAATCTATTTAACTGGGAAGCAGTTAACATTCACACTTTCCCTGGCCAAGAAGGAGGCTCGAGAGCAGTCTCTGTAAAGGTTGCTTATACCCTGAGAGAGGGGACAGCTGCTCCTCCTACTTTTGTCCTCCCAAACCAAACTGGAGAAGATGTTAATCAAGGAGAGGGCAGGAATCCAGAAGCCAAGAAGGTGACCCATCATAAACTGGTTCGGACATAAGTCAAATACCTCTTTTCTATTCTTATAGGTTTTCATTGTCGGTTTCTGTCTAGCATCAGTCTTTATGTGCCCTTGGGGTTGACATGAGAGTAACATCAGCACATTATGTACTGAAAAATCATAAATAGCACCTATCACTAATAAATGATAGGACTCACCTGGAAGGTCATGATGTGGCTTGTCATAACTAGAATATGTTCTAGTTAGAAGACTACTTGTACTGATATTCTGAAACATGGATGAGTCAACAGGCATTATGTTAAACAAAAGCAGCCAGGCACAAAAGGTCACTTATTACATAATCTTATTCATATGAAATCTCCAAAGTACGTAAGCCCAACACAGATTGAAGGTGTCAAGGGCTGGAGGAAAGAGGGAATGAAGAGAAACTACTTAAAAAGTGAGGGGAGTTTCCTTTGGAGTAATGGAAATGTTCTAGAACTAGATAGAAGTGATGACTTGCATGATAGTGTAATGCACTAAATGCCAGTGAATCGTTAACTTCAAAATGGTTAAGTTCATGCCATATGAATTTCACCTCAATAAATTACTTTTCATTCGTTCTATTGATATTTTAAAAACTGGCCAGTGCAATGTAAAGTTTTTAATTTAAAATTTGATAAGAAAGGAGTAATGAATCAGTGGGAACTCATAAAGCATAGATATACCAAGTCTAATACATACTCATTGCCATCACATTCATTCTGACTCATGGTGAACCGATAGGGCAGAAAAGAGCTGCACACAGAACTTCCAAAGCTATAAAGCTGAGCTGACAGTCACACCTTTCTCTTAATGGGGCAGTTGACACACTTGAACCACAAATCTTTCAATTAGTTCACCGGTAACCTCTGTGCCCCAATAAGGTTCCTAAACTAATGCTTTGTATTTGTCATGGCTTCAAACTGGCTCATTCTGGCTTGACCTCTGCTGAGTCCTTGCAATATTTACTTAGATTTACACACACACACACAATCACAATTCTATAGTGGAATTTAAGTTCTAAGAAGAAGGCTGAACTGGAAAGAACAGATTTGAAGGATTCATACACAGTACTTATAAATTAAGCATTTAAAAATGATTAGCTTCTGCTTAAAACATCCTCCAAGAGAACTTCTGATTCAATTAATTACCATATCATTTAAGTTTTCATAAAATATATATATATACAAAGTTTTCGTGTTTAAATTTAAAGTGAATTTATCACAGAATTTATAACCAGAATAGGGCTGATTTTGATGTAAATGACATCTGAGTTTAACTCTATACTAGTAGTATCTAATTCTTTATAGCAGTCTTACTTTTCAAAATCCCTAAAAGTTCCAGTTATGCCCGGCTGCCAGCCCAAGTTAATAATAGCAATGAACCATATTCATCTGAAACCACAAGACTGTCAGGTGACATACCAAGAAGTCTGAATTTAACTCAAACAAAGCCTCCCGATAGTGCAATGCAAAATGGCTTAAAACTAGTCACAGGACCAAGAACTAGAAGCTTCTAACACATCAGTTGAACTTGAAAAATTACATCATTGCAAAATTTTCAACTAGGTATTCCTACAATTTTTCTTGTAACATCTTGTTCCTTTGCTCACTGAAGAATGTGAGACTTTTACCAAAGCAAATTGTATTTGCTTCTTTATTCCTTTACTTCTTCTACTATAAATGTAAGACTAGGGAAAGGCGAGAATCAATCTACTTTATTTTTAAAACTACCTATGTACTTGTGTATAAGCTGGGTTTTCCAGCACATTTTTAATGCAGTTTTTGTGGTAAAATTAGATGCCTCTGCTGATATTTGGGTTGGCTTACATGCCAGTATATATAGTAAGAGGTGGCTGGTGAAAAATGGGCATTATCAACTTAAAAAAATAAATAAAAGTTTTGTCATTCAACAAGGGCAATAAACAAGAAAACAGGATAGATGGCTCCTTTCTCAACTTCTCTGTGCCCCAACACTTTCATTTAGACAAGCACACACACACATTCTTAAAAGTCACAGCAAGTTTGTGTTCTACCCAATTGGACAAGCAACTGGAAAAGCAAGCCCTAAATATCACATGCTTAAGTCAGCTCACTAATCTGAACTCTACGATGAATTTGACAGACAAGTCTAACATGAAACCCTGCCTTTGAATGTAAAAGCTTTAATAAAACTACCATGCATATTATCTGATTAGTTTGTTATATTTCAACTTACTGTAAAAACACTTTTTAAAAAAAGTTTGTATTTGAACGTAAAACATTCTCTTCCCCCCAAAAAGGAAAGGACACTTCTTTGTATGCATCCATGCTGCTATGACTAACATAGTATCAGAAATTCCTTTACATAATATACTATCAATCCACAGTCTCATAAATATGTGATTGAGATCAAGAATCATTCCATACACCCAACATAGAAGAAACATAAAAAGGTACTCTTAGTTAGCCAAATTTAGATTCAAATTCCAACTCTGCCACTTACTGCATGACGTCAAAGTAGTGCCAAAACTTCTCTAGCTCTTTAGATCCCTAGTCTACAAAATAGGACTATCTCTAAAATTAGTACAAGGATAATGTTTATCTCTTCAACCTTTAAATGAAAAGTGCATGACCATGTCAAGAGCCAATAAACACTAAGTGAATTACTAACATATGCTGGAGCTACCTTTCACCTCAAAGGATGTCTTCTTCTCCCAGATATAAAAACTCTAACTTGTCAGCTGAGCCCGGTGGCATAGTGGTTGTGCGAGGGACTGCGGCCCACTGGATTGGAGGTTCAAATCCAGCAGCAAGGCTGGGCCTCCTACTCCCACCACCAGAGGGCAGTGATGCACCCAAAACAAAACAAAAAAGCTCTAACTTGTGTTTAGTGGTAATCAATTATATTTAATTAAAAGTCTTGGTATTTATTGTGATATAAAAGTATCTGCCACGATATTATAATTCACACTGGACTGTTGTAATCCTGCATACAGACACAAAGACAAGTGGAAAAGAAATACTTCATACTTAAAATCTTTAATATCAAATATTGAAGCAATTTACTAGAAGTAAAGTTCAGAAATCTACTAAAGCTGCAAACTCAGTTTACACTTATTTCATATTCAGATCCCCAATGAATACAGCATACAGTATAGTACAGTGTAGAATAATAATGCAACAATGGTAGCTGCTTTATGAGCATTACCACCAAGTTCTGCATGAACCCTGGAAATACCGGTAATTCGAATGTCAATGTTATACTGAAAAGAGTCCTAAGGCTTCATGCTTACATAAACCCAAAATGCAAACCTCAGTTGATAATATAATTATATATAGTTTACACACTTTACCACAGCACTAAATGTATTGGAGGGTAAAGCTAGAAGAAAACAAATAATGCTTCACAGATTTGGTATATAAATTTTGGTGTGTTCATGGAATACTGTGCTACCCTTAAAAAGGATAAGCTAGAACTATATGTAAAGACTTAGAAAATCATTACATGAAAAGAAGTTCCAAAACAGCATGTACACACATCACCAGTGGGGAGGCAAATCTATTACCATGATTGCATATGAAGTATACTCCATAAGAAAAAATACAAAGATACACAATTAACTATTCATGGAAGTGACCTTTTTGAAATAAAACTGGAAACTGAACAAAGGAATTTATTTTCTACATTGTGCTCTTCAATAGTAGCCAGTTACTAAAACTTCACATTTAGCTCAATAAATCCATTTTGGTCTCCCCGGACTTGGGAAAGGAGCCCATGTGGCACAGTGGGTTATGCTTTGGGCTGCTATCAAGGCCAGCAGTTTGAAACCACCAGCCATTCCACCAGAGAAAAACAAGGCATTCTAATCCAGTAAAATGTGGTACGGTACATGTATGCAAAGGAATATTTTGTAGCCACAAAGAATGATGCACTCTCAAAATATATTACAACATGGATTGATCTGAAATATATTGTCTTGAGTAAAGTAAATCAATCACAAAAGGGCAAAAATATGTATGCTCTCATTATAAAAATAATATGTATGTAATGTACTGAAATCAACACTTATTAGTAGTTTACTAATGATGGAGGAAGTAGATCTTGAATAACTCTCTACAAAGTATATATATTCTGGTGATAGGACATATAGCATCAAATGTGAGTGAACACATGCTGACCAAGGTAAATAATGCTATTTAAAAGTATGCCCAAAAAAAGTGTTTTGGATAAATGTCATGACATATACAATTATACAAAAACTACTAAAAATAGGTGTGGCTTTTATGAGTATCTAAGGCATGCATACAAATGTATATGTGCATATATTGTGGGCATACAGTGAGGTACTTACAAGGCATTAACCACCACTACCACCACCCCCAAAAAAGGGATAAAGCTCCACTGGGCAGAGCTTTCGTAGTATGCTTTAATACGCATTTTTCCCATGGGGCAGTGAACCAGTAACTTGCCCTGATTTGGTGCACCCAATGGTGTCACCTAACAAGGTTCTCTCTGATCACAATGAATTTATTTTAATGATTTTATTGGGGACTCTTACAGCTCTTATAACATTCCATATATCACTTGTATCAAGCACACTTGTACACGTTTTCATCCTCATGTCCAAATATTTTCTACATGAGCTCTTGTTATAAGCTCCTCTTTCCCCCCTCTTTTTTTTAATTATAAATCATTTTTATTGGTATAAATCATTTTTATTGGGAGCTCATACAACTCTCATTACGATCAATATGTCAATTGTATGCAGACCACATTTGCACACTTGTTGCCATTATCACTCTCAAAACATCCTCCCTCCACTTAGGCCCCCCATACTAGCTCCCCATATTGCCCCTCTGTCCCCACTTCCCCTCCCTAACTCTTAATAATTTACAAATTGCTATTATTTTTTCATATTGCATACTGTCCGGTGTATCCCTTCACTCACTTCCCCGTTGTCCTTACACCAGAGAGGGTAGATTCCTGAAATTGGTTCCCCACTTCTATTCCATGATCCCTCCACCTTCCCGGTATCACCACTCCCACCACTGGTCCTGAAGGGATCAT
>PVJH01018266.1:0-45626 GCA_004026705.1 Nesogale talazaci | reverse complement strand
TGTTGGGAGGCTTTATGGGGACAGATGCCTTGGGAGAGTGTCTGGCATATGGGTGTTTCTTAACCCTCTCTCCCTGTGACTCCCAAGGATCAGGATGAGTCCTCACCTATCAGTCTCCACCTCGTAGACATTATCTGGCTGCCTCTAATGACCTAGGTCCTGCCCATCACCTTCCAGGACCACTGTTGTCCTTCAGAGGATTATGTCCATGGGGCAACAAGTCCATTTGACAAGCCTCATGTCCCCGTGCCTACTTCTATTTAAGGTTCGGTGGGTGTAGCAGGGCAATGAGCAAACAGTGGTTTTTGCTTTTAAGAAATGCAATCTGGCTGGTATGATAAGACATTTTTGCAAATATGGATTCCTGGGAATCCTGCCAGGGGCCATCCTGGCCTTCTAGAATCTTCTGAATCAATGTCAAGTTAGACTGTACTGTTCCTGCAAGTCTGCCCAGGATATCACTTTAGTTAGGTGACAGCAGATCATCTGAAGACTTCCCTCACTTGAACGAGACTGAAAAGTGGGCCACGTTTGAAGACAGGACTCCGGAGCCCTGCATGGGCCTCAGTTCCCTACATTGAACAAAGACCATTCATTCATCTCTCTTCCTCTAGCCAAGGTCCAGGGAGCTGCTACCTAATCGGCACTGCTCTCTGAACCATTTCATTCCATTCATTCAATTTAGTAAAACCCAACCAAATCCACACAATTCAGCATAACATACCACCTAGCCCAAAAATGAACACTAGAGCAGGTGTGTTGCGCATGCACACATGCTCACAGATGCTGATAATCATCATCACGGATTCATGGTCTTTCTTTCCTGAGTGATTTTGATGATCAGAAGAATATCATCTTCACAATTGCTGAAGACAAGAAGGTTCATGACAGATGATGGGGCCCAGCTATTAGAAGATAGAGTTGTGGGATCTTAAAGGCTTGAAGTTAAACAAGCGGCCATCTGGCATGGAAGCAACAAAGCCCACATGGAAGAAGCACACCTTGTGTGATCACAAGCACAAGGTGTCCATGGGATTAGATATCATACATTAGAACACTCAAAGCAAACAATCATATGGATGAGAACAAGAGGGGTCAGAGTGGAGACCCAAAGTCCATATGTAGACAATTGGACATACCCTCACAGAAGGGTCACAAGGACAGCCAGAGTATCGCACTGATGAAACACAATATTCTTGTAGTTCTTTAATACTAACCTTCCTCCCCCCCCCCCCAACACCACTATCATTTCTCCAGTTTTACCTTACAAATCTGGCTAGACCAGAGCATGTACACTGGTAAAGTTAAGAGCTCTTTACATGCAGAATCCAGAACAGATAAACCTCACAGAAATAATAATGTGAGTAGCGATACCATGAGGGTAGGGGGAAGGTGAAGGGAGAAAGGGGGAACTGATACAATGATTGACATCCCCAAGGGGGATGAACAACCAAAGCATGGGTGAAGAGAGAGAGTGGGCAGTGTAAGATATGAAAATAATAACAATTTATAATTTATCAAGCAGTCACAAGCATGGGAGGGTGTGGGAGGAAGGCAGAAAAGAGGAGTTGTAGCCAGACCTCAAGTAGAATGAAAATGAAAATGATGATGGCAACTATGTTGCCTGATACACATATGCCTGATACGATTCATGTGTGGATTGTTATAAGAGCTGTCAGAACCCCCAATACAATGATTTACTTAAAAAAAAAGACTATTGTCTTCCCCACCCACAGCTCTGTCCCTCCAGGGACAGGAGGAAACGGTAACCACACTAACGAGGTGAGTCTTCTCCAGTGGGACCTGCCCAGATTGGAGTCCAGGAGTCTGCACGTCACTAGGCCTTTGACCAATTCTTATAAGCTAATGACTCATCTTTCTATATAGGTAATTTTTAAAAATACTTGACATTTCACAACAGAACGCATCATTCAACCTCTGCTGCCTCCCGGCCCCCATTATTCTGGGAGTGGGTCTTTTTTATTTTTACGACCATTGATTTCTTTTTTTAAATTAAATTTAATTACATTAAAATTTTTTTTTTATAGCCTCACTGCCCTGGTGGGAGTAGGAAGCCCAGCCCTGCTCCTGGAGAGCTGCTGCTGGATTTGAACCGTCCACCCTGTGGGCTGCAGTCCCGCACACAACCACTGCTCCACCAGGGCTCAGCCCTGATTTCTTTTTGAATCCTTCGGCCTGCGTTATTCACGATGTCCTCAAACAATACTTAGGTCTGACTCTTCTCTCGACACCTAGCAGAGGCATCCTGCTGATCAATTAACAGACAGGGCAGGAGGCAAGAGGCTGGGGAGGGGACCTCAGTTTCCTCAGTCCCTTCGTCATACACACACCCTGCCCTGCAGAAATAACCATGATAACAATAACAACAACACCGCCCTCTATTTAGATACTCCACTGTCATTTTTCCAAAGAGCAAGCACCTTTCAATGACCAGTGTGTAATATCTTTCAAAGGAGGAGATATGCCAAAGGAACCATTTTTGGCTGAGGTGAGGAGTGGGTGGGTAGCAGTTCATATACTCTAGTCGGCTTTCTTACCCGTTGCCCAGTCTGTGGAGGGAAGGAAGTTGCTACTCTGTGCCTCTTAGCCCAAGTGGGGTCTGCTATCCTCCAGTCTTTAACCCAGTGGAGAACCTAGAGTGGTCCAAAGGAACCAGACTCAGAAAGAAAGCGATTTCTCTCCTTGCTTTCTAGGCAACTTCTAGTGCCACCAATAGTCATGGATTGGAATGAGTCTAGTTGTTGGGTTTGGGGAGAAAGTTTTCACTGGGAAATAATTATGACAGAGTGGGAAGATGACTGGACTTGGCATCCGGCAACCGGGGTTCGGATCTTGGCTTTGAACTTGCCTGCTGACTGTGTGACACTGAGAAATGGAAAATGCATTTCCAGTTTCTGTTTGCAGTGAAGATAGGACATGAAAGTCTGAGGGACTCGAAATCAAACTCGCTGCCATGAAGTTGATGCTGGCTCACGGCCATCCTACAGAGGGCTTCCTGAGGCTATCAAGCTTTATGGGAGCCAAAGGCTCCTCTTTCTTCCAAGGTGGGTTTGAACACCTGACTTTGGGGTCAGTAGTCTGAAGCTTACCTGACAGCACCACCAGAGTTCCTTCAATGTGGGAGGAAGCAAATCAAAGAAGAGATGGTAGCAAGAGGTGGAGGAGAGAGGAGAGCACCCATGGTTCTGAATGGGGGCGCTGCAAATTGCTAGGAGGTGCTGGACAAGTTCCTTAGACTTCTTGAGCTGTAATGTCCACATCTGTATCAAAGAGAAAACAGACTCAAGATCCCGAGCACCGTGATCGATCGAGAGTCAGTAAGTGATACTCGCTTCATTACTCCTATTACGTGCGTTTCAAGTCTTCTCACGATTTGAGGAGATAGGCATAGTTCATATAGAAGGATTGTCCGCATCAAGTTGTAGGTGCCACCAGCCAGATACTACAGACACATGAAGCAGCCTAGGAGCTCTCTGCCCTTGGGCAGCTCTCTACGTGGTACCGTGACCATAACGAGGTCACCTACTTATAAGAAAACAGCAAAAGGATCACAAAAGAATTGCAAGTGAGAGCCCTGCTTCAAGGAGGTAGGAGGTCTACCACAGCTTTGCCCTTACTCTCTCGCTCTCGACCCTTCAAACCAGCCAGCTGCCTTCTTTGTCCTGTGCCTTGATCTCCAAGCGACACTACCCGTGGGACACCTAATTGGTGGACTGTGTTGCTATGAGTTGAGGTTGCTTCGAGTCCTGCTTTGCCACGCTTCTGGAATATACATCTCTTGAGCTGGGGACTGTTGGACTCTGTCATCTGGCTGACTGTTGGTGATCTGCTTTGCTGTTTGTGCTTGTGGCTAGATGGCCTGAATTGTTCTGCAGAGGACTACTCGGTGGCCCTTAAGACTCCAAGGACTGTCAGTCTACTAGCTGTCTCATGCAAGTGAGTTGCACCAAGCCATTTGTACTGTTTTATGGATTAGTTAACTGTTTATTTCTTATCTTATATCTATATAAATATATAAAAGAATGACTCGTGTCCTGGTTTTGTTTCTCTAGAGAACCCTGCCTAACACAGGGTCACATCCGAAAGTTGATTTCTCCAGGAGACCTGGATCTTGATATGAAAAAAGAAAATACTTTTGTTCTGATTCTAAAATGCCAAACACGAGTAGGGGGTCCACTTGATATGGTTAAACCACTGAATTGTATGATGTGTGGATGAAGTGCCAATAAAACTGTTTTGTTTTTAAAAAGGAAGTCTTTGGGCTGGACACCTGCTCAACTCCTTGATCGCAAAATTCATGGGATCCAAAAGTACTTACCTTGAATTAAGAGTCTAGGCTTGATTGGAATCAAGGGCCTACAGAAACCCTGTTAGAACCTAGATCGTGTATGTGTGTCCCTCACCGTCGTGGAATACTTCACAAAAAGACCTATGTGAGACTCTTCATGCCAATTTTATAGACAACAGCCCACCGCCCCCACCTCCCACAATGTCAGTAACCCAGATGCTCCCCAAAGTGGAATGGGAAAGCGCTGGTGCGGTTAACTGGTGGGGAGCTGATTCAGACTGCTGGCAACCCCACACATGGAGGGAAGGAGGGAGGACTCTGCAGCATTTGCTGCTTGTGACCTTTCTGCAGTGGATTACCAGGGTTTTCTTGTAAGACACCTTTGAAACACCAACGCTTTTTTTTTTTTCAATTAAATCATTTGGGGGAGGGCTCTTGCAACTTTTATCACAATCCGCACATTCATCCATTGTCTCAAGCACTTCTGTATATTTGTTTCCCTCACTATTCTTGTAACGCTTCCTTTCTACTTGAACCCCTGGTATCCGCTCTTCTTTTTCCCCTTCTCCCCGCTCCCCCCTCAAAGAACCCATGATAATTTATAAGTCATTATTATTATTTTGTCACATCTTACACCGTCTGACATCTCCCTTCACCCACTTCTCTGTTGTCTGTCCCCCAGGGAGGTTATATGTAGACCCTTGCAATCTGTTCTCCCTTTCTACCCCTCCTTCCCTCCACCCTCCCATTATCACCCTTCTCACCGAGACTGATCCTGAGGGGTTCTTCTGTCTTGGACTCTGTGTTTCCAGTTTCCAACTGTACCAGTGTACATCCTCTGGTTCAGTCAGATTTGAAAGTGTACTAGGGATCATGATAGTGGGGATGGGGAAGCACTCAAGAACCACAGGAACCTTGTTGCTACACTGCACCTTGATGGGCTCTTCCCCTCCCTGAGCATTTTCTGTGAGGAAATGTCCAGTTACCTACAGGTGAGCTTTGGGTCTCCACTCCCCACTCATTCATAACGATATGATTCTTAGTTATTTGATGCCTGATAGTTGATCCCCTCCACACTTCATGATCACCCAGGCTGCTGGAATCACCAACCTCTTAACTAGTCTAGCCTGCTGCCCTAGAGTTGACTGAAACTCATAGTGACCCCATAAGACCGGCTTGTGCTCAAAGCACCCACCTTTCTGTTAGCAGCTGAAGGATTCATCCTACTGTATGCTGCCAGGGCTCCTTCCAGTGTAAAAACCAAACCAAGCTCACGGCCATCAAGCTGATGGCCAACTCATAGCCATGCTATAGGACAGGGCAGAACAGCCCCTGTGAGTCTCTGAGGCTAGAACTCTTCATGGGAGTAAAAAACCCGATCTTTCTCCCATGGAATGCCTGGTGCTTTCAAACTGCTGACCTTGTAGTTAGCAGCCCAATAGCATGCCCATAGCATGCTCTCTATGCCACCAGGACTCCTTAGAATAGATGGTGTTATACTCACACAGTGAAATATTCCACAGCAATCAAATGTAACCAGTTACTGATACAGCCAACAATATCCTGTTGAGTAAAAGAATCCAAACCCAGAGGCGTATGCATATACAATGTGATTCTATTTATCTGAAAGGCGAAATGAATCTATGGTGATAGCAATGATTTTCTGATGGAAGTGCAGGCAGTATTGATTGGAGGGTCTAAGAGGGAACCTTCTCCGGTGCTGAATCAGAAAGGTTACTGCCTTCTGAAAAGTAATTTGGAAATAGAATACATGAAAATAGCCTGTGCCTCCACATTTCAAAAAAGATTTTGTAAAGATTATGGCCACTTGAGCATAAGCCCTGACAGCGACCCGGCATTCTCATTCACACTCATTCAGTTGTTAGTGTTCATTATCTTTGCACTGGTTCTAGCTCTCAGTCACCTTAGTTATAACAGACAAAATGTTACCTGGCCCAGTGTCATCTTCCCAACCATTGCTATGTTTGAACCCAGTGTGGCAGTCACTCTGTCATCTCGTCTTCATCGTGGTCTTCTTCTTTTTTTTTAAATTGCTCTTCTACTTTACCAAGCATAATGTCCTTCACCAGGGACTGGTCCCTCCTGATAACATGTTGAAAGTACCCTGGAGGAAGTCTCACTCTTAAGACTTCTAAGGAGCATTCTAGCTCATACTCCTAAGATGGATTTCTGACAGTATAGTCAGCACTCATGAGTCATTAGCATGTAGAATTCTACAGCATGTAGCATTCATAAATAGATAGCTGCTGAAAGAACACGTTCAACCAGCTTATGTTGAAACAAGTTGTTCACCAGTCAACCACTATTTTCTGATGTGATTGACAGCTGCACCAACCCAAATCTCAGCCGTTCACATTCTATAGGCCAAGAGAAGCTTTCCCAGGAGTCGATGCATCTGAGAAGACTCTCAGATGCAGCCTGAAGCCATGTCAGCAAGCAAAGTCTTGCTCCTTGACTCCAGCTGAACTTATTCTGCTCTTTGGACTTGAGGCCTTTGAACTAAAACCTACCCCTGCACCATTTCCCGGCTTTCTTGTTTGGGCTGAAGAGGAATGAGAAACACCATTCTTATGGTATTTCAGGATCTCCCCTTCCTGTCCCTACAGGAGGAAGTTCAGAGAGAGGCAAAGGTTCAATGCAGTCGCACCATCGACAGACCATCCGGCCACCACCTTTGCCCTGAGCATGGTTCCCTTGAGAGTTCATTCCCTCGACTGACCGGAGCACCCCTTATTGTTTCTCCAGTAGCAGTGAGAGAAAGAGAGAGACAGAGAAGGAGGAGGAAGAGGAGGAGGAGGAAAAGTCCAGGAGCATTTAAATCCTGCCTTGGAATGCTATGGTCTTTCTGACAACAAAGATTATTATCAGCATAATAAAGTTTGGGACACTTGAGTGAACTCTGCTCTTTTCAAGATCTTTCTTGTGATCTTGTAAGTAGAGCTGTTCTTTTTGGCTTTGCCTTCAAGTTGATACTGGTGTGTGTGTGTGTGTGTGTGTGTGTGTGTGCATGTGATAAAGTAGAACAGTCCTCCACAGAGTTTCAATGGCTGACTTGGTGGAAGGAGATCACCAAGCCGTTCTCTGGGTGGACTTGAACCTGCCACCTTGCAGTGATCAGCCAAGTCCATTACACCATGTCACCACTCAGGGTTTCTGGGCGGAAAGTAAGAGCAGGTGTTATTTCCCACAGAACAGAGGCTTGGATATTTCCCTGCGTTGACACTGTGGGACTCTGGAGAACTGGGGGCCAGCTTGCTCTCAGACCCTATCCCTCATCTTCCATGCGGGAGATGGGACTTGTTCTGGGAGAGGGAAAGTCCAGAAAGTCACCAGAGAGACAGATGCTAAGAATTGACTTCAGGACCTCTCAAGGACAAAGGGGACCACTGGTGTTGTGCCCGTGTCCCCAGACTCCCCACAAGGACTCCTTGGCAAAAGGTGGTGACATGAGTGAGCACTGATGCTGCAGGCTTGGTCCTTCCTAGCTTTCAACCAGTGACAAAAATCTAAGAGCAGAGAAGCATTTGATCAAGGGCCCTGGGGGCTACCTAGCATTTTCTAAGAACAACAATGGTTACTGTTAATATATTTTGAGGATTTACTGTGTACCAACCACTGTAACTTTCTTTTTTAATAAGTCAATGATCACAGACAATGAGCTTTTGAAATCAAACCAAACAGAAAAACCCAAATTTGTGTCACTGAGTCCATTCTGACCCAAGGTGACCCTAGAGAAGCCGAACAGCATGGACTGTGTGTGTCCGAACAGAAACTCTCACCTTTTACCCAGAGCAGCTGGTGGCCTTGAACTGCCAAACTTTTTTGGTTAGCAGCCCCATGTGCAAACTCACTATGACACCAGAGCTGCTGGCAGCCTTCACAGTGGCCACTCAGGCACTAAGTGGGGCCAGAATTCACACTTGGACAGTTGAGACCAGAGGCTGTACCCTTCAGTGGTGACAAGGCGGGGAACCTGCCTCTCCAGGTCACAGATTCTCAGTCAGCTTGAGCTCTTTGGGTTGTGTCGTTTCCTGAATGGATCACCCCCAGTTTCATCAACATGCTCACCCACCTGCTGACAGCATTTTGGTAATAACTTGCTTTGCCTCTCATTTTCCTGCCTTCCTAATTTTCTTACCCTTTTTATTTCTTACATTTCTCATGGCAATCTCCCTCTTTCATGCCCCCTCTTCCCTCCCGCTTTTGTGCCACTCTGTCTCTCCTCCAAATTCTCCTTCCTCCTCCTCCTCTTCTTCCCAATGCCCTTGCGGCCATCTATCTCTGTTTGGTTCATGCAGTCATATTGGCACAGACAAGAGTGGGGTCAGAAAATCATCCAGAAAAGGTGGTGAGGTGATCCCAGACACCATCCATCCTTTCCTTCATGTGGGCTACCATGCACTCAAAGCCTATTGGCCAAATACCCGCTAAGTAGCAGACAGTGGACACACAGTGACAAGAGAAGCAGGCATTTACCACACGCCCCACAAATATCACGATGCCCACGTGCTAGCACAATTAAAGAGGGGGGTTGGGGTGTCGTCAGGTGCTTTCGACGCACGGTGACCTTCTGTACAACAGAAGGAAACACTCCCATCACAATGGCTATTATTGGAACTCCTTGTTGCAGCCACTGTCCACGCATCTCCTTAAGAATCTTCCTCTTTTTGTTGACCTTTCTATCCAACAAGCTTTCCTTTTCCACAGACTGATTATTCCTAATAACGTGTACAAGTCCGCGACACCATCTTATCTTTGTAGCTTCTAAGGCTATAGTTCTCTTAAGATGAATTTATTTATTCTTCAACCAGTCCATAGTCAACAGTTGTGACAGTCATGTCCTTATGTTAATTTTATGATTGAGATGTAGGGGTGGAGTCTAGCCTGTTCATCTGGAGATAGCCATTGAGTAGCCAATGAGACCTCTGTGTGGGCATGGCTTTCTCCTGAGACTTGTGGGAAATCTTGTGATATTTCCCTCGTGAAGATGAGAAGCTATCTTCCCTAGTTGTTGGGAGTAAGTGTCAGAGACGATGAATCATGGATAAGACAAGATGGCAGGGTCTGAGGAGCCAGAGAAGCCACACAGCTTTGCCCTGATGGAACCAGACCTCTGAAGCTGGAGAGGCCACGTGGAGACCTCTGCCAGTGATGAGTTGCTTCTGTCACCACTGGATGCTGTTGATGGACCCTGAACCCTGGAAGCGAGGAGCCATGGGGAGACCCCTGCCAGTGCCAAGTTTCTGTACCCACTGACCTGTGTCTTCATGAGTTGGAAGGAGACATTATAGACTGGTATCGGGCATATGGGCTAATATCGGACTTATGACTTTGAACTGGGTTGGGATGCTTTCTCAGTGTTCCATTTCTTTTGTACATAAACCCTTTTCTTATATCCATATGCATGTCTATGAAATTTGTCCCTCTAGTCTACCCTGACAGACCCAAAAGTCTTTGCCAGCACACCATAATTCAGACGCGTGGACTCTTCTTCTTCATCAATGCTTTGGCTCTTCCTGAGAAGGCCCGATGGCATGACAGTGGTGTCTTGGACTGCTGACCTCAACATCATAGGCAGTTAGAAAGCACCAGTCACTCAACAGAAGAAGGATGAGGGTTTCTGTTTCCATCCAGAGTGATAGTCTTCGAAACCCACAATGGAGAGTTCTACTCTGTCCTATCGGGTCATGGTCAGTTGGAATGGACTTCAGGCCAATGAGCTTGTTTGGCTTTTGAGTTTGGTTTTCCATATTCTTTTTTTTTCTCATATCACTGCCCTGGTGAGAAGAGGAAGCCCAGCCTTGCTCCTGAAGAGCTTCTCCTGGATTTGAACCATCAACCCTGTGGGCCGCAGCACCGCACACACTACTGCCCCATGAGAGCTGAGCCTCCCATATTCTTAACTCTCTTAATTAAGGAGAAAAAAGGATAGTAGGAACTGAAGTCTCTTAGAAATAGAGTTTGCTAAATGAGATCTTAACCCCCAAAACCCGAACAAACAAAAAACAACAAGAAAACCTCACTGCCATGAGTCTGTTCTGACTCATAGAGAGGCTCTGGAACAGAGTAGATCTGCTCTCATGGGTTTCTGAGACTGTAACTCTTTACAGGAGTAGAACGCCTCATTTTTCTCCCACAAAGCAGCTGGTGGTTTCAAACTGCTGACCTGGTGGTTAGCAACCCAATGCGGGACTCTGTCCTGCACCGTTGTAAGCGATATCAATTGTTATTTAGTGCTCCTCTAACACAGATATTCTAGTGCATGTCTGTCACAAGCAGAAGTGCATTCTTACACAGCTTAGAAGCCAGGAGTCCAAATTGGAGGGTGGGGTGGTGAAAGCTCTAAAGGAGGCTTTCTTTCCCCATTTGTGCTGGGGAATGCCCTGTCTCCTTTCAGCATTTTTGGGTCCAGAGTTCCTTGTGCTCTTTCACTATCCTTTGGGTCCAGAGGTCTCCATGTGGGTTGATACCAATCTTCTGGATCTAGGATGGTCTTAGTGCAAGGACCCAGATCCAAAGGACACACTCTGTTCTGTTCTCATCTTTTTTGGTGATAGTGGGTGCTTTCCTCGCTGTTTGTTATTTTATCCTTTTACTCAGGTAAGATAAAAGCTGTTGCAGCCCACGCCCCATGGGTATTCCCCTTACGCCAGATCTTGGCGGTGACCTGAGTCAGGGTGTCGCATCTTATCCTACTCCTGCCTCATTCAACACAGGCAGAGTTTCGAGTTTACAGCACGCCACAACATGGAGGATAATTACAGCATACCACAAAGTGAAGGACAGTCACATCCTATGGGGAATCATGGCCCAGCCAAACTACATTTTATTTGGAGAAGCACAATTCCATCTATGACTTTCCACTCTTGCCCCAACACCACCAAATGCATGCCTTTATCAGTGTAAAACACGCTCACCCTATCACATCAATGCATCCCAAATGTATATACATTATAGTTCTGGGCCATGGGTATTATCATTGATCTGATTTTTGAGATGAAGAAAATGTGGTACTGTGATATGGGGTGGTTGTCTCAAAGTTACAAAGCTAGTGAGGAATAAGTCAGACTGCAAGCCTGTACACCCAATCCCTCCCTCTGTACTGTTGCCCAGAGGTGATGGCATACTTCTTTGAGGAAGTACAGTTGAGGTAAGCTCTGAGGATGAGCAGAGCTGGATTATCCACTAAAATAGATAGATGATAGATAGATGCTGTCCTCTAGTAGTCATGGACATGGTAGACATCACTAACTGATTGCAGCACCTTTCCAAGGATCAGTTTTAGATCCCTCAAGGAGATGCTCCAAGAGACCAACGCCTCCCATAGATCAGAACTGGTCCAAAAGTTAAAACCCATTTGCCTCCCTAAATTTTGCTCATTGGAAACCAGCAGGCAGGATGTATCTTTGAAAGATCATCTCTCAGTGACAGGGAGGCAATTACCATAGACAGAGCACTTGCTGTTTACAGCATTTCAGTTCTCTTACAGTGCTTCTTGGACTGAATCTTCCTTCTCTGCGAACAGAGTGACAGAGGGGCTGGATGGGATGCTCTTCCAGAGGGCTCGTTGAGGGCATTAAAATCAGCTGTGGACCACGCAACAAGTGGAGAACTCACAGCCCATCCATGTCTTTGTTGTTGGAGAAAACCCAGTTTCCATTCTGGGGTCTAGAGTCTTCATTGACTCACAGCCAAATAGAAATCATGCTAGAGCAGCAATCCTGGCTGGTCTTAAACATTAGTTTCCAAGCAGAGAATTCAAAGCATCTGCTCCAGTGGTGACCTCTGTCTGCCATCTCTCCTAACATCCCCACCCTGGCCAGCTGTTGGCTGATGCATCCAGCTTCCTGTGAAAACCCACAGCAAAGGGCACAGTGGCTGTGATGGGGTCCAGGGCAGGGACTGCAGTGCTGAGACCAGGTCCCTAGACGTCCAGCTTTGACATGCCCCTCCGCTCTGCTGAAGTCCTGCCGCTGTGACAAACACTCATATTGTATATTGTTTTGTTTTTTAAAATATGTACTTAATGTGGCTACACTTATATGAATGGATCAGTATGATATAAGTGATATTTAGTAACCAATAATTACTATGTGTTAGCCATCTGCTATTCCTGAGGGTTTCACCAAACCCTTTCATAAAAGCAAAATGATACTCGGCAGCCAAATTATATAACATTAACAGAATATTTTATATGCGAAATGCTGTATTTCGTTACTTTTCATTCAATGGAACATGTACACAGTCAGTAACAAGCCATTTCAGCTGCATATTTATCCAAAACATTTCACAGGCAAAAAAAAAAAAAAGTCAAGTGAGAAAAATAACAGTTCAGCCACATGAGGGCTAGGGAAAAAAACACATTAGAAAAGGGATCCTCATTACAATAATAAATGAGAGCCCAATTAAGACTGCCACGTGGAAGGCAGGCCCATAACTGGCAGGGGAGAGAGTGCTAAGGAGGTTTGGCCTTTTATGGGGAGACCATCCCTCCCAGCACTCTCACCAGGTTCCCAGGTTGGGGCCGTCATAGAACACCAATCATTCCAACCACCTTCCAGCTTCATATATGGTAAAATTGTTTCTCAGGTAAGCAGATTCCTGCTTCCAGCCACGTTGGGACTCAGCCTCATTATCCCTAGAATCTTCCCTACATCTGAACGAGGAGACAGAGGTGGTTGATTCAGTGGTAAAACTTTCCCTTCCATGTGGGATATGCAAGTTGGATTTCCAGTCAATGTACCTCAAGCTCAGTCACTGCCGGCCTGTCAGTGGAGATGACATAACTGGCTACTCCTTGAGTTGCTTACCACAAAGTCAGCAGCTCCAGCCCCTAACCCCCCCACCCCCCCAACACACACACACACACACACACACAGTGTTAGTCCAGGTAAACTAGAGAAACAAATCCATAGACATGCATATGGATATAATGGAAAGGTTTATATTCAAGAGGAATGCAACATTGAGAAAGCATCCCAACCCAGTCCGGTTCAAAGTCATAAGTCCGATATTAGCCCATATGCCCGATATCAGTCAATAAAGTCTCCTGCCGACTCATGAAGTCACAGACCAGTGGGTGCAGAATCCTGGCGCTGGCAGGGGTCTCCCCATGGCTCCTCGATTCCAGGACTCAGGGTCCATCCACAGCATCCAGTGGTGATAGAAGCAACTCATCGCTGGCAGGGATCTCCACGTGGCTTCTCCAGCTTTAGAGGTTTGGTTCCATCAGGGTAAAGCTGTGTAGCTTCTCTTCTGGCTCCTCCAGCTGCTGGGACACTGCCATCTTGTCTTGTCCATAGTTCGTTGTCTCTGAGACGAACTCCCAACAATTGGGGAAGATAGCTTCTCATCTTCATGAGAGAAATATCACAAGATTTCCCAGATGTCTCAGGAGAAAGCCATGCCCACACAGAGGCCTCACTGGCTACTCAATGGCTATCTCCAGATTAACAGGCTAGACTCCACCCCCATATTTCAATCATGAAATTAATGTAAGCACATGATTGCCACACATACACACACACACACACACACACACATTGTTCTGAGCAAGAAAAATAAGACTTTCTGCTCCCACGAAGAATTACAGTCTCAAACAGCATTGTGGACTGTTGCCAATGCAATTAGGGTAGCATTGCGAATCCTATCCTTTGATCTCCCTTATGGTCCACTTAAATGTGGTCCAGTTTTTAATATTTTCTACTTTCTTTCATTCTGTTTGCTCATTCAATTAAAAAATATTTTCCTGTATCTGAAACTCAGGAAAGATAAATTTATAGAGACAGCACCTGGATTCGTGGCTCTTTGAGGTTGTGACAGAGGAAGCTGGAGGAAAATGGGGAGCCTGTAATGATGAGTACAAGATCGAAGAACATATTTTTCAATGATTGAACTATATTGAATTGTGTGATGTGTGAATGATATGCCAATAAAATTGTGGCGGGGTTTGGGTGGGGATTACAGACTCGGAAATTTACAGTGGCAGGCCTACCCTATTCTATAGGGTCCTTAAGAATCAAAATCAACTAGACAGCAGTGAGTGTGGCGTTTCAGCGTGATGTTAAACAAAACTTCTGCATTAAGGTAGACTAAGAAGAAAGGCCTGGTGATCTGCTTCAGAAAATCAGCCATTGAAAGCCCTGTGGATCATACCGTCTGATCCCCAGCTGATCCCAGGGATGTCATGGCTTCCTCCCATTATCCCCCCGGGACCCTGTGAACTGGGTGCCAACTTGAGAGTAGCTCGTAAGGACTCATGTGTTGGTCCAAGGCCTGCGGAGGCTCAGTGTTGTGCAACAAGGAGGCACCTCTCTGTCTGAGACCCTGGGCCTGGGGACAGACACCGGGAGAGGACAGACACCGGGAGGCTGCGGGCTAGTGGCGTGTACCACTGAGTGTGATGTATATGTTCACGCAGAGTGGGGGACTTGGCAGGCTGCCCTGTACTCAGAAGAGGGGGTGGAAGGGAGAGTGAGAGAATTTACTGAGTACCAGTACACCAGGAAGAGGAGCCTGGGCAGTGTAGTGGTGTTGGGCTGTGATCTGCAAGGTCAGCGGTTCAAAACCACCGACCACTCCAAGGGAGAAACAGTAGGATTTCTATACTGTCTTGGAAACTCACAGGGGCAGTTCCAGCTTGCCTTCTACAGTTGCTGTGAGTCGGCATGGCTTTGATGGTGTGAGTGAGTGAGTGAGTGAGTAAGTGAGTGAGTACTCAAGGCAGACAGAGTGGATCTTGTCCATTGAAATCCGTTTCCTCGAGCCATGGGGTGAAGGGTGCTTCATAGATATGGGGAGAAACCCAGCCTATCTGGTTCTCAGCTTGTTCTCTGCAGGTGTTGTTAGCGAGTTCCGTCATCAAGATGCAGCTGGGTTAATTTTACCTTGTAAAGGGAAACAGCAATGGTTTATCCATTTTTTCGTGAATTGCAGGATGGAGTTAGAAGAGACTCCAGTACCGGAGGTTCCAGCCAAACACTGTGACCCAGTTCTATGTGGTGCCTCAGAGAACCCTGGGGGGGGGCAGTGCAGGGAGGCAGGCAGGCTGGGACCCAGCCGAGAAGGGGGGACAAAGGTCTGGTAAGGAGGTGGTCAGCTCATCATCTTAAAACAAGAGAGTGATGCGTTTTACTTCCTAGGCTGGTGAGCAAAGGAGGTTATGCATGAAGGACTAGCCACAATGCCTGGTTCATGAGGGTCACCTAATAAACATTCATTGTTATTACTAGGAGTCATGGTGTGTGTGTGTGTGTGTGTGTGTGTGTGTGTGTGCATATACTTCCCCTGAATGGGAGTGGTTTGGACGTGCCCAGAGACTCCTCCGGAGAAAGGCCTGGTGGTCTTCAGAAGAACTGGTTTCTGAAAAGCACAATTCAACACAGGTGCAAATGGGGTCACCGTGAGCCAGGGTCAACTCGAGAGCAGTAGATTCGCATGTGAGGGGCCATCCAGTCATTTCCGATGCTCTGCAGAATGAAACGCTGCCTGGTCCTGCCCTCTCTGTCTAGCGGTGTTGATACCTGAGCCCCCTGTTGCAATCGCTGTGTGCATATCCATCTTCCTGAGCACCTCCCTTGTGTTCCATGTGCCTGGACTTTACCAAGTCTGGCCTCCTTCTCCTGGGACATGACTGGATTATTATGATCACTCATGTTATTGTTAAGGTAACCATCTCATTGAGCAAACATGTAACCACATGAAGGAGGAGGAGGAGCCAGCACCAAACATCCACGTGTGGACAGACTGGCAGGTGCTGAAAGGGCAGCAGAGGGGAGAGTGAGCTGAAGGTGCTTGTGCCCTCCGTTTCTGTGTGTCTGCTCTTGAAGGACACCGGCTGTCTCCAGTCACCAGAAAGGTCCCGAGGCCTCTAGACAGAGCTCCCTTCCAGTCCTGGGCACAGCCTGCCCGCACCAGGAACCCCGCCAATGGCGGTGCTTGTTCATGGCAACGTGGACCCAGTAGAGGAGGCTTTTTGCCAGGGTGGCTAATTGAAAAGGGCAGGGAAGGATCAGAGGCTTTCAAATGTCCCTGTGCCAGCAGTTTACTTTAATTAACTTTTGCAGAATCGCTCTACCAGGCCTCGCAAGAACTTCCCCAGCTTCTAAAAGGAGCTGGGCCTTTGGCAAAGGATAGTTCAAGAATTGTTTAAATCCTTTTGTTGCCATGTACCATAGAGTCCACTCCGCTTTGTGGGCACCCTGCGGGACGAAGAAGAACTGTCCCCTCACGCCTCTGAGTTGCTGTCTTTTGTCTTTAGATAATTTTGTTGGAGTCTCGCACAGCTCTTTTCACAATCTATCCATCCACCCCTTGTGTCAAGCATGTTTATACATTTGTTGCTATCATCATTTCCAAAATATTTTCTTTCTCCTTGAACCCTTGGTATCTGCTCCTCATTTTTCCCTTCCTTCCCCATACTCCCTCCTCTCCATCACGGACGCTAGATAATTGATAAATTATTGTTATTTTTTAAATATCTTACACTGACCAATGTTTCCCTTCACCCACATTTCTGCTGTCCATCCCCCCTGAGAGGGAGTTAGAGGTCAATCATTGTGATCGGTTCCTCCTCTTTTCCCCCACCTTCCCCTTCCCCTCCTGGTATCGTTATTCTCATTATTGGTCTTGAGGAGTTTATCTTCCCTGGATTCCCTGTGCTAACCAGATTTGTAAGGTAGAATTGGGGTCATGACAGTGGGGTGGTGGGGAAGAAGCATTAAAGAACTAGAGGAAAGTTGTATGTTTCGTTGGTGCTATACTGCACCCTGACTGGCATGTCTCTTCCTTGTGACCCTTCTGTAAGGGTATTCCCAATTGGCTACAGATGGGCTTTGGATCTTCACTCTGTACTCCCATCATTCACATTGATATGATTTTTTTTTGTTCTGGGTCTTTGATGCCTGATACTTGATACCATTGACATCTCATAATCACACAGACTTGTGTGTTTCTTTCATGTGAACTTTGTTTCTTCTCAGCTAGATGACCCCTTATTTATCTTCAAGTCTTTAAGACCCCAGATGCTATCTCTTTTGATAGCTGGGCACCATCAGCTTTCTTCAGCTTATGTACCAGAAGACTCATCGCTGGTGTCAAACAGACCAGGCCAGTATGTTCATGGGCTGCTTTCCCAGTTCTGCAGAGCTGCATCTTCATATGGGTGACTGGACCAGAACTGTACCCAGTGAGCGTCCAGGCCTGCTATATGTCTCTGACCTTCTCAGGGAGTGGAGCAGCATGGGGACATCTTCAGTAGATTCTCAGACCAGAACTGCTACCCATGGCCACCCTCCTGACCCAGACATCCTCTGGCTCGGTGTCTCCTGAAACCACCACCTTTCCCCCTTCATCTATTTCCTCTCTCTCCTCCTGTCCCTTTCTCTGCAGACATCGGGGCTTGAGATAGAAGCTCTGTTATTTTGAGAAGGACCCCTGGTGTGCACACGTCCGGCCTGGTCTTGCTGATTCCAGGGATGAATACTCTGAACTGTCTGTTCAAGGCAGACTCATTTTGTGGCTAAGGTAAGTGAACCAAACCAATTCTCATGATGCAATTTGACATGGCTGAAAGTTCAGTTCAAACCCAAAGTCTGCGTGCAGACCCAGTGTTCTCGCAGTTCCCAGGGTGGGGCATGGGAAACAAAAGAAAAGATCAGGACGAAGACCCCATAGGAGGGGAACTGCTCTGTCGATTTTCCAGGGCGTGTGACTTCCAGAAGCAGACCGAACAGACTATTTTCCCAGGCCTTTCTGGGCAACTCTGAATTGCCAACCTTTGGACTAGTCACTGAATGCCTACGCATTTGAGCCAAGCAGGGAAGTCCTTTGTAAACCATCAACAGAATGAGGGCTTGATGCAGATAAGCAAAGTGGATGCTGTGCTGAGTCCCAGCAGAGGGACTCTGCTTATTGAGCATTTACTAGGTGGGTAGACATGGGACATGAAAAGAAGCACCAATCACCTCTGCAGACTTCCCTTGGGTACCTACACAGGGATAGAGTGATGTCATAGAAGAGGCTAGCCCTCACGGTCTGACCTGAGTGACTCCTGGTGGGAAACTAGCAGGCCCCAGAAGGGTCAAGGAAAACACCATGCACCCTTTGCAGTAACATCGTCCTGGAGGTCAGAGGATGGAGAGGCTGGGGGTGCCGGAGACGGCTGGGACTTTTCTCCAGTCTGTGGGGGAGCGGAGCGGCCAGTCTCCAGAAAAGGACATCATGCTTGGTCAGGTAGAGGAGCAACAGAAAAGAGGAAGGCCCTCCCCGGGAGGGATTGCCTGTGTCTCGGGACTGCAGCCATGGGTTAGGATCATGGCAGCATTTGGGGAGGACAGTACAGGACCATGTGGGAAGAACTTCATTTGTCGCTCTGAGCCGGAACCAACAGGACCGCCCCAAGCGACCACCCTAAGTGGGTCCCAGCAGTGGGGACCGAGGAGGAGGGCTCACGCTTGGTGCCGAGAGGAGCCTGTGTAGGACAGGCAGGGAGTGACACTGACAACTGGGAGGCAGGGGACCATCGAGGGCAGGGGCCCTCTGTGGCCCAGGTGAGGAGCAGAGTCTGGCAGTGCAGGTGAGACAAGGTGGGAAGCGCTGCTTCGGCGCCAGCTTGGGGAAGGAGGTCTCCTCTGGGAGGCTTAAATTTTTTTTCTAATTTTTGCCCTCAACAGTTAGTTCCACTGAGACTCTCACAAGGTTACCAGGACTCTCTGGGGTGACCTACTCCTGTCCGGGTGACCCAAGGACCATTTTCCTGGGGGAAAATTGCCTGAGTTAATGAGTTAAATAAGCAGAAATAAGTCAAGTCAGCCCTGGCTTCCTTGGCATAGTTCTCTGATCAAAAGGGTTTCCGAAAGCATGCCTTTGCTTGTTGAAACTTGCTTGAATCCTTTTTGGGGGCGGTTTGCTTTTCCCTCCCCCTCTGTTTTTGCCACAGTCGACTATGAGCTCTGAGCCTGCTTGTAGTCTGACGTCATCGATTCCTGGTCCCACGGCCTTGGGACAATTAACCCATCTTCTTAAACCTCACGGTTTTTCTCGTCTATAAGACGGGGAAATATTCATACTTGCTGAACAGGAGGGTTGGAAAGTCAAGTGAGGTCAGGGTCAGTACAGAGTCCAGAGTAGCACCTGGTCCAGCCTAAGCACGGATGGCGTTTCCTTGCCAGGGAAAAACTAGCCGTATTGGATTATCCAGTGGTGATCTGTTGGAGTATGGCTCTAGCTGAGGAGGTGTGACTCCCAGTCAGAGCCGGCGAGAGGGTGGTGGGAATCCTGCTCCGGTGGCTGCCTGGCGGAGGGGGCAGGGGATGGACTAGGTCCCGGAGCATGGCCATCTCTGTTTAGTCAGCGTGTGAGTCTGGGTAGACTAGAGAAACAAATGCATCAACACTCTTATGTGTATAAGAAAAAGCTTTATATACAAGAGGAACTGTACATCAAGAAAACACCCCAGTCCAGCCCATTTTAAGGTCATAAGCCCGATATTAGCCCCTAAGTCCGATACCAGTCTACACTGTCTTCTTCAGATTCACGAGGGACCTGCAATGATGTCAAATGCAGGACAATCACAAGGCAAGAGGTAAGAAAGTCTTAGGATCCAGTGGCGTTGTAAGCATCTCAGCGCTGGCAGAGGTCTCTCTGTGGCTTTTCCGACTTCAGAGGTCTGGTTCCATCCATCAGGGTAAACCCATGTGGCTTCTCCTCCAGGATGTCTCCCAGAGAGTCAGCCTTGTGTCTTGTCAGTAGAGCATCTCCAAGGGACTGAGTTATACGTCTCTCACCTCCAAGGGGGAAATAGGGTCAGATTTCCCAGAATTCTCAGGAGAAAGCCATGCCCACACAGAAGTCTCATAGACTATCTCCACATTGACCCCTTTACGCTCTGAATCCTCAAATTGACCCCAGATTACATGACTGCCGCAGTCGGTTCCCTGCAGCCATTGTTTGTCGGGCCAAGGAGACAGCAGCCCTGAGACTTTGGGAGACGGTGTCAACACACTTTGGGTTCAACTGACTTGTTGACCTAATTATGATGCTCATTCTTAAAAATTCATTTTTCATTTTAAACATCCTTATGATGAGTCACTGCAGTGGAGCTGAGGCATGTGTCCTTCCAGCTGTTGGTCCACAGTCTGTGGATTCGGCCGGCACTGAGTTTCTGAAGATGCTTCCACACTGGAGGGCCAAGAGGTCTCTTTACAGAACTACCTGGTGTTCTGTGGGCAGAACTAACAAGAGGCGATTTGACCGGAAAGAGCCTCAGTCCAAGACAGTTACGCCAGCTCCCTTCTCTGAGTTATGATTAATCCTGTATCAACTTTAGCAAGCATTTATTGAGTCACGACTGTGGTCCATGGCTTATTAAATCATAGCCTAAAATGCCTTCCGCCCTTCCTAGGAGACAGGTTGTTTTGTCATGTGCACTTTACTGAGATGGGGTGGGGTGGGGGGAGAGGGCTAAGGAACTTGCCTAAAGACACACGAGTGACAAGGCTAGCACCCGACTCCAGGTTGTTCTGGTTCCAAAGCCCAATATCTTAATAAGGATACTTTCTGGCCTCCTCAGGAGCTAAGTCACCAGGTATTGGGAACAAAAATGGGCGTGGAAGGGTGAGAAGAAGAAAAACTGAGGGGTTTATAGGACTTCCTGGGGAAAGACAGTGAAAGAGGAGAAATATGGCAGCAGGAGTGTCTGCGTGCGTGCAGAGGGTGGTAGCTGCATGGGCGGAGAGGCTGGTGCCACGGCCTTCTTGTACTTGACAAGCAGGGACCATGCACAGAGCTTCATGCTATGAGTACCCTGGATTTTTTGGAGTCAAATAGGGAATTGCTGAGAAATACCGACACCCAAGGGCTCCCAGACATCACTCTCTCAAATGTCTGGGTTTCTTGGGGTCTGTGGGGGAAGACAAAAGGCCCTTCTTTACCTAGGAAAGTGCAGACTCAGAGGAGTGGAGGTGGTCTCCGATGCCCAAGGAGTCACAGCATGGGAACGCATGGGGCAAGCATAGAAAATAAAATCCCCTTGGTGTATCTTCTCAGCAACAAAGCAAAGCACATTTACAAGCATATTAGGGAAGCAGTGGGAGAGGGAAATCATAGACAGTCTCTGGTGAATAAGGAAATTGGAAAGGGAAATTGGAATATGTCGGTACCGTGCCGATTGCTATTAATTTGAACGGTGGCAAATGTTATTGAGCATGTCCTTGCCACTGCCGTCTTCTTTCCGTTTTGTTTTATTTTCTTGTTTTCTTACTTTTCTTAGCGATGACACACACATTCGAAAGCACTCAACCTCCCAACCTGAAGCTGAAATTCCTGAAACCTGATTTTCCTGGAGTGGACGTCTTCTTCGTACCTGGAGAGGGCTGAGGTCCTGCCTGGTGTGCCTCCCTATCTCACGGATCCCTGCCAGGCTCCCCCGGGCATGGGCACCTAGTAAGTGCTCAATAAAAACCCAAGGTTCTCCCTCCACTGAACTACATGACAAGCCTGAGACTCACACGGAAAAGGCACAGGAGAAGAGGGGGGGGATGCCACTTTCTGCCAAGATGGGGCTTGGAGGGAAGCCTGTTTGTGTGTGTGTGTGTGTGTGTGTATGTGTGTGTGTGTAGTGGGCCACAGGCTGGGGAAGGTTTGCTAACATCTCTGTTTTCTCTGGATCATGAGCAAGAAGTGAGTGGGGATGAGGGGTGAGGAGACCAGGGGCCAGGGGGCCAGGACAATGAAGACATAGAAGAGCAAGCTTGTCCACCTGGACCACATTGACCAAAATCCAAAGATGGCCCAGGGTCTGCCATGGACCGGTCCATTTGACTCAGTCCCAGACTTGGAGAAATGAAAACCAGAATCGTTTCCATCCGTGAAGGCACAAGGAGGCCACGGAGCTGTTCAGTGGTCAACTGTAGACACAGGGATGGATTTATAATTTATGATTGGGTGGAAAAGAATTTACTATGGCCAAATGTAAAAAAAAAAAATGCATTTTTTTGATGAGTTAAAGAGATTAAGAAAAATCGGGCAGATTTTGACCGAGAATGGTGTGTAAGCGAGAGGAGTTATCAGTGAGGATCGGGCACCAGCTCCATTTTGTTATGGTGAAAAATATCAGTATTATTTACTAAGAAGATTAGGGTTGAATTGGAAGAGAGGCTGGTTGTTGTGTGCAGATGGAGATAAGATAAGGATTTTACCTTCTCTGCGGAGCCAAATGCAGCGCACACAGCGCTGTTATCTCAGGCCTGGCAAGCAGAGGATATTAAGAAGTACGTTGTAATTACCAGTGGCAGGAGCAAATTTCATAGTGACTATTTTAAACCCTAACAAAATGCCGGCCTTTAATTATATGGCTTTGAAATATTTTTCTCAGTTAATTGCAACGGGGGAAAATAAAATCAACCTCATATTTGAAACTGATTCTCACAGGGAAAGGCCTGAGCCTGGCACACCAGCTGCCTCTGAGCACGGCGCTGCAAGGACGCCTGTTTGGGTGAGGCAGGCCAGGACCCCGAACCCCCGGCCCCGACCCAATTCTTCGTTGCCCCCTGCCCACCAGCACTGTGCCAGAGAAAGAATAAAAATGGAGAGAGCCTTTCCATGAAGAGTTTGAGTTCTGCTACACAGCCCCCACTCCCCTCCACATGTCCTTTCCTTTGGGGAATGGAGCCTGGTTTCTAGAAGCAGGTAGGGTGAGAAGGGGGGGGAGAAAGGAAAGCTCACACCAGGAGGGCTTTGGCTCTGCCCAGCTGAGCCCGAGCCGCACCCCGCCCCCCCATACACACACACCCAGCCGGTACCACACACACCTCTCCTGCTTCTCAGTCCCAGAGATGCAGGTCACGAACGCCTCCTTTGCCCCCACAAGGAAACGAACTACCGAACACCCAAACAAACTGACCTGAGAGCAGTGGCAGTGGTGGTAGGAGCGCCTATGCCAGGAACTGTTTGGCTGCTTTTTCCCGCATATACCTCTCGGCAGTTTTGGGAGGCAGAGAGATGTTCTCTTTTCCATTAGCAACATACTGCTTCTGAGGTCCAGAGAGGTGAAGACATCGATCCAGATTCATCCCCAGCCCCCGGACCCACAGACCCCAAAGCCTGAGTCTTCATCCCTGCTTGTACACTGACCTCTCCGAGTGTCCCCTCCTTTTCCTTGGGTCTGTCGTGGTCCTCGGCGAGAACCTCAGGAAGTCCTGCCCATGACTGTCCTCAGACCCACTGCTTTCCTTTCATACTGCCAGTTCCACTGTGCTCAGACTCTCAAACTCCAGCCTCCCTCTCCCCCCACTGCTTACAGGACAGCAACTGCTGCAGCTGCTCCCAGCCTCTCTGAGCCTGAAAGACCCCTTCTCCTTCTACATCTTCTTCCATCCCGTCAATCTGTTTGCCCAGAGGAACCACACCCACTGGTCTTCTCTTCTCCCCATCTGGACCCCCAGGGGGCTCCGCTCCTCGCAGCTGTTCTTCCAAACCGCAGTTCACCCCTCAATGCCTGGTCACCCCGAGCCTCACCATCAGCCCCTTCATCTCAGCCCCTGGGAAGCCCCCTGTCTGCCCACCTCTCTTTGCAGCACCTGTTCCTGTGGCCTTGTTTGTCTAGCTTAGAGCGTAGGCTCCAGAGGGCAGATGGGGACTCGGCTTAGTCCTACACCGTGTTGTGTGCCCAGGGACAGATCATTCGCCTGAAGTCCTCATATTAACTCACCGGTAGATGCCAATTATCCTTTCCTTGGTGCCTGCTCCATTCCAGCTTGTCACGCAGAGGTTCTCAACCTTCCTCATGTTACCACCCTTTCATACAGTTAGTTCCTCATGGGCTGGTGCCCCCCCTCCCCCCACAAGTATAAATTTATTTTCGCTGCTACTTCATCACTGTCACTTTGCTACTGTGATGAATCTGGGACAGGGTCGTTCAACTCCCCAAGGGTCATGCTCCACAGGTTGAGAACCCCTGACCTAGTGGATCACACCCCCTGGGCCCAGACTGGCCAGAGGTGCCTTTGGTAGGTCCCAGAGGGACCGTGTGGTGGAAGAAACCTCTGTGTAAGATGCTACTGAAGGTGGGCACAGTCACCCTGATCTCCACCTCTTATGTAAACCAGGACCACCCTATAGAGAGGCGTGAGTGTATGGATCCAGGGGTTATAAGGACAAGAAAGACTTCCGGAAGTGCACAAGTATGCTGTGCAGTCAAAACCACCTCCTTCTCCCAGAGGCTGTCTGGACTCATCAAAATCTGCTTTGTTGGCTGAGGGAAGAAGAGAAAATCTCTTATCCGACATCACTGGCCCCTGGGCTCCAGCCGCATACCATTGCGCAGTCAGACAAGAGGGGACCCGCCCCGGGAACCCTGATGTTGAGCCTGAGGGACTTGGAGGACCTCTGGCCATCTCTCCTAGGTGATGTGAGGTAAGGGAAGCCAGCAAGGAGGGCCTCGCCCAAGAAGAAAGAAGCAATCTGGTGGGATACTCCCCCATGAGGTCTAGTTCTCACTGGGCTGATGGGCGGCCGGAACCTGGAGAATGACTGGAGGTGGGGGCATGCAGCTGTTTGGGCACTGACCTCCCCATGAAGGAAGGACTTGTCACAGCCACCCAAGGAACCTATAGGTGTGACTTTTGCTGCCTGGCTATTGTACACAGGACGACGTGACAGTGGGATAACAGACAATGGAGGGGCTCAAATACCATTCACTTAGGTATATAGTTTCTCTCTCTGAGCTTTCTGGCATACTCCCAGAGCTGGACGTAGAAAGAATGCATAGCAAGCAAACCCTATTCCTCCACTCCATGATACCTTCTTCTCTTCTTAGAGTTGGTCTGCTGAATGTCTTAAAGAACTTCCGGTACCTCACAGCCCTAGCCTTTCTGCCAGAGAGTTACCGATCGGAAAATAAACTCTAAACTCACTGCAATGGAGTCCAGCACAATGCATCACAAGCCTGGAGGTCAGCGTGGAACTACACCTGTGGGTTTTCAAGGCTGCCGATCTTTACAGGAGAGAGAGCCTCACCTTTCACCCTCGAAGTGGCTGGCTGGTATATTTGAGCTGCCAGCCCTGTGGTTGGCAGCCCAATGGGTAACCTGCTAAGCCACCAGAGCCAAGAACTCCCTCCCCCAGCAGGTCTTGGGGTAGACATGCTCCTATTAGAAGGAAAGACTCTGGTCATCAGTGGTTCTCACCATCAGTGACAAACCTTCATCAAACCCTGACTAAATATGCCCAGTCGTAACTTTCCCTTTTCATTAGTGATAATCATAGTTAACATGACTGGGCTATCTTTTATATGCAAGACACTAAGCTAGCTAGGATACTTGAGATATGCCCTCACTCTGTCTTTAAAAGGCAATCTAAGGTGGATATGATTACCATCCCCATTTTCCTGATAAGAAAACAGATGTGTAAAGAAGGTCGGTAGCTTGCTTATGCCCCACTGTTATGAATAACAGCTGACTTTGGTCTCATTCTAACCTCACATGGGCTAGCCTGCATTATGCAAACATGTATCTCCACATACATGCAAAGGGGAGCATTTGATTATGTGCAGTTAGTGCCCACTGAGACCGTGTGTGGGCGCATTGGCAGCAATCCCATGCTTTCCCTGTGGCAGTCTTTAGCCCTCCTGATAGCAATACCAGGGCTTTGTGAGTACTGATGTGGAGGGTGGGGGCGGGGGTGGGCCCAGGGCCGACTCAGTCTCAGTAGTCCTTTACCCAAACAGCAGGAGTCAACCAACATGTGCCCTCAGCACAGAGCTCCAAGATTGAATCCTGCTCAGGTGTCTGCCAGGGACCGCTGCAGCTGGCCCTGGGGTTGTAGCCTTTGTGGGTGTTGGCTGGTATTGGGGCTCTCACTGTACCAGAAACAATTAATATTCTAATACTATCTTGATGGCTTTAGGAGACATTCCTCTGGACTGGGATGCTGCTACTTGTTATACTATATATTTGATATATTTCATGGTGGCAGCAATTCAGAGGAGGAAATGTCTTTGCTGTCTACTAGAGATTTAAGCTGCTTAGGAAAAAAAGAGGCAAAGAAGAAAGAAAAACAAGCAGAGAAAATCATGGAAAATTTTCCAGAGAACTGAATACTCTAGAAACAGAGAATTCACTTTCTAAATTTCTGATATCTGACACATGGCTTGTCCACCCTCCTGAAGAATAATGATCACACACACACACACACACACACACACACACACACACTTCCAAAGGTCATGCATCCCAAGGGAAGTTGGTGAGATTTGAACATAGGATGGTGTTTCTTTGATTCTTCACCCCGAAGATTCATGAGAGAAAGACATGTAAGATAAAGGGGAGGTGAATTATTTGAGGTCCTGTAGAAATTGAACCGCTTTTCTTCTCCATGTATGTTTGATTGATAGTTTAGCTAGGTAGAGAATTTTAGTGTAGAAGTATTTTTCCTCCAGCTTTTATAAACATTTCTCTATTCCTTTCTAGCTTCCAGTACGGAGGCTGAGAAAGTCATCACAAGCAAAGGCCACCACACCCATAACTTTCCTGAACTCAGAATATTATTGTTATTAGATGCTGTTGACTTGGTTTCAATTCATCACAACTCCATACACCACAGAACAAACTGCTGCTCGTTCTTGTGCCATCCAATCATTGCTTGGTTTGAGTCCATTGTTGCGCCCCTTGTGTCAATTCATCTCATTGAGAGCCTTCTTCTTTTTTTGCCACTCTCTACCAAACATGATGCCCTTCTTCACGGGCTGGTCCTTCCTGAAAGTAGGCTCAAACTCTGAGAGAGTAAGCCAATCTCTGACTTCTAAGGAGCATTCTGACAATATTTCTTCCGAGACAGCTTTTTTTCTTTTTCCTGGAATTCCCTGGTATATTCCAAAATCTTCACTAGTTCTCTGCATTTGGATAATGCAGAGAATATGTATCTTTGTCATCTGGATTGCATACAGATTCTGAAAATAATAAACCAGGGAAATCATTTCAGTGATTATCGTAGTGAGAATCTATTAGAATTTAAGAGCCAATTTGAAGGGTAGATCACCACGGAACAGGTACTTACTGCAAAGATAATGGAACATCATTAAGGCATCTTTTTTTAATCTCCTTTTTTAACTTGAAGAATTCCATTGCTTCCCTGTGTAGAATGCAGTTCAGTCTCTTCCAAACAGAATTCTAAATTCCTATCCAGCGCATATCTTCCCTGTATGCTTACTTCAGTATAGTCCAGCTAAGTTATTCTTATTTTCCCTTTTCATCTACCAGGGATTCTTTTCTCTCGATGTTTCCCTTTTAAACAAACCCTTAAACAAATCCTTTGCAAGGTTTATCGCAAAGTCCATTTTCTCCATGAGACCTGGTTATACTGATGCTCCAGATACTGTGAATTGGCTCATTTAACCTCCTTTCCTCTTCCAAGTAATTGGAAAGATTAGAGAGCTGAAAGCTGCATTCTTAAACTCTTGAAGTGAGAATTTGAATTAGGTTCTGGCTAGCTAAATAGACACAAACAAGATCTGAAAATGAATTAGCTTCTGCTAATTAATGAAGTAAAAGAATTTAACAGAAAATTTCAAAAATCTTTGGAAGACAAAGCTAAGTAGTATAATGAAACACGCGAAGACGTGGCATTGGAAAGCCAAAAAAAAAAAAAAGAGTGTGCTCATCATCTCTTACACTGAGAGAACTGAAGAAAACAATTCAAGCTTCAAGTTTCAATATTGAACGATTTCATGGGTAAAATATTGAATGATTCAGGAAGCAACAAAAGAAGATGAAAGAATAAAAAGTGTCACTATACCCAAAAGAAATAGTTGGCGTTCAACCATTTCACGAGATAGCATATGATCAAGAACCAATAGTATTGAAGGCATTAGTGTGAAACAGAGCTCCAGGAATTGATAGATTATCAATTATGTGTTTCCATAAGCTGGTGAAGTCTTAGAAGCAGGATTAGTCTATGCCAAGGAAATTGGAAGAGAGCTACCTGGCTGACTGACTGAAAGAGGTTGACATTCATGCCCATTTTAAAGAAAGGTGATACAACAGCATGCAGAGCTCATTGAACCATATCGCTAACATCACCTGTAAGCAAATTTTTGCTGGAGATACTCTAACATAGATTTCAACAATACGCTGCTAGAGGTCTTCCAGTAATTCAAACTGGATTCAAAGGAAAAGATGAAATGGGGGATGTCATTGCTGTCTGCAGATAGATCTTGGCTGAAAGTTGGGAAGACGTAGAAGGATGTTTGCTTGCATTTGATGGACTATATCAAGGTATTCAACGATGTGGAATAATAACAAACTAATGAGAGCATTGAGAAGAATGGGAATTGCTGCATACTTCATTGTGTCCATGTAAAACCTGCGCATGGACTGAGAGGCAGCCACTTGAACAGAAGAAGGGGATACTGTGTGGTTTAAAACCAGGCAAGGTGTCCACCGGGGCTGTGGTCTTTCACCACACTTCTTCAGTCTGTAGGTTGAGCAAATAATCAGAAAAGGAGGATTATCTGAACAATAAGGAGGCATCAGAACTGGAGATTATTAACAACCTGCAATGAGCAGATGTCACAACCTTGCTTGTGGAAAGGGAAGAGAACTGGAATCACTTGCTAATGAAGAGCCAAGATGGCAGTCTTCAGGATGGATAGCAACTCAATGTTAAGAAACCCCTCCACTCCTCACAATTTTAGAATAGGTAACTGTGTGATAAATGGGGACCAGATCGAAGTTGTCAAGGATTTTATCTTACTTGGATCCACAATTAATGCTCATGGGAGCAGCAGTCACGAGATCAAGTGATGCATTAAATTGAGTAAATCTGTTGTACAAGATCGCTTTAAAGTGTTGTAAAGTAATTCTGTTGCTTTGAGGAGAAAGATGTGCTTGACTCAAGCCATGGTATTTTTAACTGTCTTAAATGCATATGTAAGTTGGACATTGAATAAGGAAGACCAAAGAGGCACCCTTGCATGTGAATTGTGGTGCTGGAGGAGAATGTTGAAAGTATCATGGACTGCCAAATGAATAAAACAGCTGTTTTGGAAGAAGTGTAGTCAGAAAGCTCCTTAGAAACAACTTCACCTCATGAACTTTGGACCTGTTTTTAGGAGAGATCAGTCCATGGAAAAGGACATCTTGCATGGTAGAGTAGCAGGGCAGAGAAAATCAAAGCGATGGATTGACACAATGACTGTAATAATTGGCTCAAACATAAAAATAATGGTGAAGAGGGGGCAGGACCAGGAAGTGTTTCATTCGATTGCACACGGTGTTGCTTTGTGTTGACATGAACTTGAGAGTACCTAGGAAGAACTAAATAATTAGAATCACATAGATTTTGAAGTTGGAAGTGAAGTGGGGCATCTTTCTGTTTCTTTGTTTCTGACGTCAACCACTGGTTATAGGACTATGAGGTTTCTCTGCAGCAGAGCTCTAGGATCCATTCTCTATCTTCTGAAGGTCTGTCTATGTTTACAGCAATGGGGGTAGTGATGGCTTCCCTTTTTAAACCAATGATGTTCTCAGAATGGTGTTTCCTGGAAGCTCCTTATATAGGTTGAATCTTTGATGATTTGGGAGTCATTCTTGGAAGTTTAAAACCTATATATGCCTTACAAACTCTTCTTTAAAAACTTCTTTAAATTCCTTCTTGCTGGAGTGGTTTCTGTCCTACGCTGAACTTATTTTGGCCTCCATGCCTAGCTATACTTTCTCCCCAGGTGTTCAGAGTCTCTTGGAAAACAACGTTTTCATTCTGCACTTACACATCATGTCTCCCCCTTTTCCCATCCTGTAGAAAATTCTCTTGTTAATGCCATGATCCCTCCAACTGTTAAGTTAGCTCCTTAAGGACAAAAGTCATATTAGACTTAAAAGTATTTCTTCACCAGAATATCTAAAGAAAGAGAAGAGCATGGAAGGAAATCCTTCTAAGCCGGCAAACCACCCAGAGCAAACAGCTTTCATCGATTTCCTGCTTGACGCTCATCCTAAAACTGTGTGTCCTACTTCCACAGATCACTGTTGTACACATTGGTGCCCCCCTCCCCGACCCCAGTGCAAAGACATAGAAAGGAAAAGGAAATTCTAGTAAAGTAATCTTGTTTTAGGAAGTTCAGAGTCATCCCTACAGTGGTAACTGATGGTAAGTCATTGATTAACCTTGCACACCCCATCCAATTCCCTGCTCAGTTCTGCCTGGCAAGAGGCGGCGTTTCTGTTTGTTCCCTTTTATAAAGTGACCAGATTTTAAGCAGGACACCATTGACCAGGGGATGGAGGGTTCTTGATTAAAAATTTGGTCTATATGGAGCAACAAAAATGTTCATAGAACACAAAAATACTATTGTAATGTATTTATTTTAATTTTAAAATGCCGTGGGATGTTGTTAAATTGTTAAAAAAAAAAGTGGGATGTCCGGTCACCTTACTTTTGAAGCATGTTTCTCTGCCCTCCAACTTCCCTCACTTTTTCTGGTGTTCATTTCTGACTTGCAAGTGTCAAGGGAGTATCACTCTGTAACCACACACACTAGGGTATTCTTCCAAATGGAGCTCTGTGAAGTCCCTCATTGTTCTCCAGAGAACTCATGCATATCTGCCATTATGTCACTTCTGAGACATGGAAGAAAAGGAGGACTCCATAAAGAATGACTGACAAGGAAAGGACAACATGTTCCCAAGTCAGACAAGTTAATCTTAGAGCTCGTTCACCTAGAGTTCTTTGGGAAATAGAGAAAAACATAAACACTGCCTCAAATTCTATGTGTAAGGAGGCAACATTCATATGATCATATATATAAATATATGTTTCAGAACTACACGTACCAGTTAGTGAAATGACTACTGACAGCAAAGTGCTCACCAAGCCTCACAAGGAACCAGAAAGGACATCAGAAAGCAAGCGAACCCGAAACAGAAGCAATAGCTAAATTCGATCCAAACCTTCAAACATGTATTGAGTGTCCACAGTGTGCTAGGACATTGATCTCCTTTAATCTCCACTTGGTGAATTATAAACACTGCCTCAAATTCTATATGTAAGGAGGCAACATCCATTTGATCACATATGTAAGTTTCAGAACTACACATAGCTATCAAGTCCATGTGCAGAGGAAGATACGGATGATCCGAGAAGTTAAATAAACTGTCTGAGGTCACACAGCTGTTTCCTCCACCACCTTGGCCAAAGCCTCTCCATGGTAAGCAATGATAGACATTGAGTTTTTCCCCATAAAAAAGCAGACTTTACCTGCATATCTCTGAGTCCAGTCCCATGCTGAGGTCCGCCATATACTCACACATTCATCCACTCCACCAATGAGACTTTTTATTTTCATCAGTGAGTCTTTATGGAGTGCCAGTTGAGTTCTCTTTCCAGCCCTGTAACTCAAGATAGAGGAAAATGTGCTCACCCCACCTCCAGATGCTTACCATCACAGAGAAAAGACAAGAAACCCACCACAAGGTCCAACCCAGCTCAGCAGTGATCAAATGTCCAAAGGAGCAATGTGAGCTCCACCAATACTCCATTAAATTTATTTTTCAAGGAAATAGGAGCTTAAATCTTTTAGGGGGAACTGGGGTATAATTTTTTAAATAATCACACTGGAGCAACTACTTATCCTAAAACCTTCATCTTAATTCAGAGCCCACTCCACAATATAGCTGACATTTCTAGATGCAGTCACACAGTAGATATATATGTGTGTGTGCTTTGAGTGTGGACTATTTTAAAAATAACATTGATAATAATTTTAAACTTGATTTTAAAATTATTTGCAAGAATAACTCATCATCAATTCATTTTCTGGCTATGTGATGACATCCAGGAATTTTAAGAAAGAAAAATCCAACTTACAAATTATTTTCAAATATATTTTTATGAGTAGTGAATCTAATGATAATAAATGGGGAAATTATGATATAGTGTAGAATCTAATGATAATAAATGGGGAAATTATGATATAGTGTAGCTATTTAATTTGGCACATACTAATTTCTATTCTGTAGTCACAAGTCCATAAAGGTGTTTTAAGGTCTTCATAGTTGTATAGATTCTTAAAGAGGGGTGTGAGGAAACAAACCTAGGACTGTATCTAGAATGCCCATAGATCAAAGCCACGTGGATTTGGTCTACAAACAAACAAACAAACTCACTGACATCAAGTCAATTCTCTCTCTTTGTGCCTCTGTAGAGCAGAGTCGTCCTATTCCTTCAGGTTCCCAGGGCTGTACATCTTGATAGGGGCAGACAGTCTCTTCTATCCCCCTGGGAGGAGCTGGTGGGTTCCAGCTGCTAGCTTTGAACTTGAGCTTGCCCTTGGAACTACTGTCCAGAATGTAATGCCACTCCACCGCAAAGACACCTCCTATAGATTTGGTCTAGTGAATTGAAATAATTGCATATATTCACATAGTTGAATCTAGGTAACCAAACTCACTGCCATGGAGTCAAGGCTGAGTCATGACCACTCCCGGGTGGGTTTCTGACACTGTAACTGTTTACGGGAGTAGAAAACCCTGTCTTTCTCCCGCAGAAGTTGCTGAGGATTTTGAACTGCCAACCATGCAGATTGCAGCTCAATGACCAACTACTACACCATAATGTGTGTGTGTGTGTGTAAAGTTTCTCTATTCCATTTTTCTTTCTCCACTGAGAATCACACAAAAGGTAAAGAGTCAAAAAAACATGACAATTTCCACCAAATTAAGCCCTTCCGTTTGGGGCTTGTTCTGGTAGTGATTGAGGGGTGGCGATACTAGATGCAGGACAGAGATATGGTAGCCATTGAGGAGTCTTTGAAGAGCTGGTGCCCCTAAGAATTTCGGATACAAACGATGAAGGAAATAATGGCCATTGCTCAACAATCTGTGCCGAACTTTCAACAACATAACTGTAGACCATCTCACCACTCTTGGTGCCTAAACTCCCTGTCAAATTTGGTTCCATAATCAAGTTGCTTCTGACTTGGATTGGATACATAGTTATCTTATGTATAACATCAACATTGTCTTGTCTGCTCCATTTTCATGAGTTTGGGCACGTTTGAGAGTCCATTGTTGTGATTGGATCGCTCTCACTAATCTCTAAACACCTTCAGGACAATAATATGTCTACTCTCATCCAGGGATACATAACAGAGTGTCTCAAAATACTCTCTATCAATTACAGCAGAAAGATGAGAGAGGAAGAGAATGGACCAGGCCCTGAAGATCAAAACTCTTGAGTATCCTTCTTCTGCGTGGGCCAGGCTGTGCTGGTTTGTGAGCTTGGAAGTTGGGTGAGGAGCACTGAAGTAAAAGACACATACCGGGAACAGTTTCTACTGAGGGGGGGGGGGGCGCATGAGGAAGCATCTTTTAATTGGGGAAATACATGAAAAGATTGAACACCACCACCAGCTACCTGTTTAGGCAATTCTGAGCTGAGTAATGCTGGATCATCCAAATGGTTAACACACTGGCTGCTAACTGATGCTTGAGGGTTCAAGGGACACCTTAGAAGAAAGGCCTGGTGATGCACTTCCAAACAATGAACCAGTTAGACTCTGACACACACAGAGAGCCCAGGAGTGACAATCAATTCAATGGCAGCCGGTTTGGACACACTGGTGCTGAGAAGAAAGGGAGGGTGACTCTGGAAATGATGGCAATTGGGCAAGGCCAGGTTTGGCCCTTCTGGGGGGCATCCTAGAGACCACTGTCAAATTACTCAGCTTCTCCAAGTTTCTATCTTGTTATCTTCTCTTGCCGTTCTTCCCCTCCCAGAGATATCGGCAGGCTTCTTTAGTCATTTGTGTTTCTTTACATTATCAAGGCCAGAGGTATATCTTCTCTGATAGATAATGGCCCTCAGTTAAGACTAGCAAAAGCTATTTTGCTTGATGTATTAGCGCCCTATTTTAGAATAATCCTATTCCCTTGATTCTTTAGTATTTACAATTTTTGTAAGTACCGATTATATTTTCTAAGTCAAAGTGGGGTAAAATTAGTGCATTGTATCCTGTTGTTGCTGCTTTCTGGAGTAGTCCATCTTACATATTTGAACAATACCACCCTGGTGTAATTTTAAAAGGTAAGAGCTTGATTCTTTAAAAAACACTTAGACGGGCAGTGTGAGCTCTCTCCGAGGATCCTCGCATTAGGAGTGTTTTACATACATATGTCACACAAAAGGAAAATGTGTTCCGAGGGGGTGGGGCTCATCCAAGCTGAGAGTCGGACCTGCTGAATTGTGGCAAATGGACCCGTTTCTGCCAGCTGCACGCCATCAGCCAGGGGGACATTTAAGGCATCTTCCTTAATGGAAATGGGGCATGGGCAGAGATAAGGAGGTTCCAGACCTATTCACTGATGGAGGCATGTCAAAAGTCGAAGCCATTGGAAGCAGCGGTCTTCCCAGGTGTCCTCAGACTAATGAAGACCAAGTCTTTCCCACCTGGTGCTTGCCAACAGCCCAGGTGTGCTCTGGATGGTCTAAAGTACATGCAGCGAATCTTTACTGACACAGAAGTGAATTGTGGCTGCAGGTGTTCTGATAGCTCGATAGAGGCAGGGATGATGAGAGCTGGAGTAGTCCAGAAAGGCTTCCTAGAGGAGTGGGACTTCAACAGGGGTAGCAAGATGACCAGGATTTAGACGGGCAGAGCGAGGGGCAGAGAACTTGACCGTATGCTGACCTGCTCTGATCCCAAATCTGACTTTTGCTTGCCTTTGAGAAACCATCTGCTTGGAAGCTTCTTTGCTGACAGCTCCTAGCCATTGGGCCAGATCACTGACATGTCTGGGTTTTTAATATGTGGGTCACTGTGGCTTCTCCCCACCCTTTTTGGAATTTTAAAGACAAACAAAAATTTCAAAGCACACAGGCTATGGTAATAAATGCTCACATAAAAATCACCCAAACCAGGAAGATATATGAACATGTTATCATATTTATTCAGATCATTTTATAATAAGATGAACTTTATAGATAACATAGATTCTCCTATGTCTTCCCCAATCATTCAATCACACTAACACATTTGATTTGTATTCATTTATATATTTGAGTGTGTGTATGTGTGTGTGTGTATGGTACTGGCCTTTTTCAAAAATTATCTCCTTTGAATTTTTGTTTTTCTTTTTAACCAGGGTGGGTGCTGCAAGTATCAAACTCTGAAAGGCAGATCTGTCTGAACGATGTTGAGCGGACAGACAAGGTTAGGAAGGTGGGGACCCTTGATGAATAACAATTGTCCCTTATTTCTTTGAATATAGCTCACACAGCTATTGAGACTGTAGCATAGAGAAGAAATTCGGAATCTTGCTGTGTGTGTTTACTACTTCTTACCGATTTTGACAAAGTGCTCCAAGAAAAGGTTCCTCTAGGTAACCTTGAAGCTGAGAGAAGAGGGAGATTGAACCCGAGAAACCCTGGCATCTCAAGCCTTCCCCACATCTTGTCCTGAAAACATGGACTGTTCACATTCAAGCTTATCTCAGAATTGCCTTAAGCAGAAACCAGTGGGTCAAAGGGCGGGGATGGGGCATGGTTAGAGGGAAGGATTCTGAGAATCGTACAGTGTGGTCAGTTGAGATTTGGGTTGTGACTATGGACCCTTACTGGAAACAGACAGAAGAATTGTATTGCCTCTTAGGAAATCACCCAGCTTCTGAACATTCATTAAAAGTAAAATTGTTGGGGCTGAGCCCCGGTGGCGTAGTGGTTGTGCGCGGGACTGCGGCCCACTGGGATGGAGGTTTGATTCCAGCTCCACAGAGCAAAGGCTGGGCCTCCTACTCCCACCACCTGAGGGCAGTGATGCCCCTCCCCCCTCCCCCCCCCCCAAAAAAAGTAAAATTGTTAAATAAGGCATCACAGCCCAAGACTGTTCCCCTTCAGTTCCACCTTCGATGTGCCCACAAGGATGAACCCCTAGGGTGATCCTCCATGAGAACCAAGTGCTTCCAGATGACCTAACAGTTAATCTGACAGTGGTTTCCGCACAGGAATCCCAGAATATGTGCAGTGGTGATCATTGTCTGTGTACACATGCATAGCTAGCTTTTTCCTGAATTATTTTTTATTCTATTTGGATGGTTTGGAGATGGAGACTCTATTGTAGTCCTTTATTACTGGAGCATAATTGCGTCTTCCTGGATATCAGACAGTTTAGTCCTGCTCCTCCATCACCTTTAAATTTTTTGACGCCTCCCCCAATGATACTGAACAATAACAACTAGTGCTACCATATTGAGACCCGATGTACGAGAAAGTTATAACTGAATGAGATTTTGTTATTGCCTCACGAAAGGGATCACTACATTTCATTTTGTTGTTGCTGCTGTGGGTTTTAATTCATGAGTACTTAAAAGATGTGGACTATAGAAAACATTTGTTGCTGTGTGTGGCTAGGAATATTCCTCATGTATGATGTCCTTGTTGTCATTCCAAAGCTTGTCAGGTCTTCTGACATTTGTGTTCAATGAGTCAAATCTATTCTTGAGATGTTCTTGATGTTCAAGTGGGATCTACTCAAGGTCTTCATTTGGCTCTCTTGTCTTAATTTTCTTCAACTTCAACTTGAATTTACATATTGGCAATTGAAGATATGTACTGCAGTCAGGCCCTGGCCTCTTTTTGGTTGCTCATCTTGAACTTCTCCATGGGCTCTTCCCTTCTGTGTAATCCATCTACCAAAGTCCACTTGTTTAGTCATTGTTTATGTTGTTGAAAAGGTATTTGCCATCTAAAGAAGTTGTTGGTCTTGTAAAATTCTAGCGTGAAATCTCCAGCTTTTTTTTTTATCACTGAGGTCACATTTTCCAACTACTGTTCCTTCTGCTTTGTTTCCAACTTTTGCATTCCAAAATTCCAATAATAATCAATCCATCTTAAATGCATATTTGATCAATTTAAGATAGAAGATGTGGTGGAATTTTTCAATGTCTTCATCACTAGCTTTATTGGTTGATACATAAATTTGAACAAATCATGGTATTATCTGGATTTCCTTGTATGTGGATAGATATTATTTTATCATAGTTGGCACTGAAAAGATATATCTTGAATTTGTCATTCCTGGAACAGTAATTCATACAATTGTCTAATTCAAAATGGCCCAAAACAGCCCATTTGAGCTCATTAATGTCTAGAATATCAACCTTTATGCATTCAATTTCATTTTTGATAACTACCTATTTTCCTAGATTCATATCTTGTATACCCCAAGTTCTGATTATTAATTAATTTTTGTATATATTTCTTTCCATTTTGATTTGTGCCCCATCAGCCACCACCCAAGAGCTTGACTTCATCTGCATCATTTTGATGAACTCCACTTTGAGAAGACTGGCCTTTCCCAATCATATCATGAGTCTTCAAACCTCATTTTTTGGCAATGTAGCTGACCATGTTATGCTTCTAGTGATAAGGTTTCCAGTGGCTAAATAACAACAACACAAGAACATATTTAGACTATATTAAACTAAAAGAGTTGAGGAAAATTTCAGCCTTGAGTTGCAGTTACACAGGAAGTACCTAAAGAAGATAGAATACACAGGGGCACTGCACCTGAAATACCTGGTTGGCATCAGACCATTGAGAGAGGTAGTTTATGATTCATGGTACCAGTGGTACTGAAGGAAGAAGTCCAAGTTGCATCAAAAGTATTAGCAGCAAACAATGCTTCCAGAATTGAAAGGCTACAAATTGAAAAGTTTCAACCAGCTGACAAAGCACTGAAGGCACTCACCCATCTAGGCCAAGAACTTTGGAAGACTGCTACCTGGACAACTGATTGGAAAGTCCCCATGACAAAGAAGAGACCAGCAGAATGCAGACATTATTGAACAATATCATTAATATTTCATATAAGGTGAGTTTTCCTGAAGATCATCCAAAAATGGTTGCAGCAATATTGATAGAGATGGATTAAGGTGGATTCATCAGAGAAAGAAGAAACCAATCACAATGACCTAACTATAACCCCTTCCAGGGGCATGAATAACAGATGAAGGGGTAAAGGGAGACATTGGACAGTGCAAGACATGAAAAAATAATAATGATTTATAAATTATCAAAGGTTCATGAAAAAGGGAAAGGAAGGGATGGAGAAAAATGAGGAGCTGATACCAAAGGCTCAAGTAGATAGAAAATTTTTTGAAAACTATGATGACAACTTAAGTACAAATGTGCTTAACACAATGGATGGATGGATGGATTGTGATCAGAGCAATACAAGCCTGCAATAAAAAGATATATTTATATAAAAAAGAATGGTCCTCGGATGTATTTAAACTTGAATGTCTGTTTACAAAAAATAGAATTGATAAATCAATCTAGACACAGTTTGAAGAGGAGGCTATTTTTTTATATTCTAGAATTCGCTTACTCTAAAATTTCACTTGGTCAAGAAATAAAAGACATTTTTGCTAAAATAAAAGCCTGGAATGACGGCTATCATTATGGACATCAGATAGATCTTGGCAGAAAGCAACCCACCTGTGTTTTATTGACTGTGCAAAGGCCTTTTGACTATGTGAACCATGGCCAACTATGGACAACTTTAAGAAGAATGGGAAGAGCAGAACCTTTCATTGTGCTCTACATGGACTTAGAGGCAGTCACTTAAACAGAACAAGGGAATGCTGCATGGTTTAAAATCCCGAAAGATGTTCATCAGGGTTGTAATCTTTCACCATATTCATCCAATCTGCATACTAAGCAAATAATCCGCGATGGCTTATCTGAAGAAGAATGAGGCACTATGATGGGAGGAAGGGTTATTGGCAACCTGTGACATGAAGATGACACACCCTCGCTTGCTGAAAGTGAGAAAGCCTCACAGCACTTGCTCGTGAAGACCAAAGATTGAAGTCTTCAGTGCGGTGACCAAAATTCTCCTAACTGAGTCAGCAGATAGCAGTACGAGAAGCAGAGACAAATGAAAAGTATCCAGGGTTTCCTCTTGCCTGCACTCACAGTCAGTGCTCATGGAAGCAGCAAGCAAGAAATGAAATGGTGTAGTGCCTTGAGCAAATCTGCTGCATGCACTTCTTTAAAGTGCCCAAGAACAAGGCTCTCATTTGGAGGACTCAGTAGTACCTGACCAGGCCATGCTATATTTTGGGGGGGAGAGGGGATCACTGCCCTGGTGGGAGTAGGAAGCCCAGCCTTGCTTCTGGAGAGCTGCTGCTGGATTTGAACCATCAACCCTGTGGGCCGTAGTCCCGCACACAACCACTACGCCACCGGGGCTCAGCCCTCCATGCTATTTTCAATGGCATTATATGCATGTGAAAGTTGGATGCTGAATAAAGAAGACCAAAAATGAACAGATTGATTTGGAGGGCGATGCTGGGGAGGACTATTGAAAGTATCATGGACTGCCAGAAGAACAAACAAAGCCTCTTGGGAGAAGCATACACAGATTTTTACACAAGGAGGGTGAAACTCGATCTTGAGTACTTTGGACATGCCTTCAGGAGAGACCAGGCCATGGAAAAAGAACACCAGGCTTGTCATTGTTGTTAGAGGTCATTCAGTAGGTTCTGACCCACAGTGACCCCGGGCCCAACAGAATGAAACACTCTTCAGCTCTGCACTGGCCTCACAATTGTCCCCCTGCTTGTACCATTGCTGCAGTCACAGTGTCAATCCATCTCCTTGAGGACCTTCCCCTTTTTCACTACCCTTCTGTCTTACCAAGCACGATGTCCTCCTCTGGGACCTGGTCTCTCTTGACAACAAGGACAAGGTATGTAAGACGAAGTCTTGCTATCTTTGTCTCTAAGGAGCACTCTGGCCATACTTCTTCCAAGATGGATTAGTTTGTCCTTTTAGAGGCCCGTGCTACTGTAATATTCTTCAAAAGCTCAATTCTTTTTCTTTGGTCTTCCTTACTCAATATCCAACTTTCATGTGCCCATGAGGCCATTGGAAATATCACGACTTGGGTCAGGAGCACCTTTGTCCTCAAAGTAATATTGTTGCTTTTCAAACCTCTAAAGAGGTCAGATTGCATCGGATTGACCTGATGCAGCACCTACTGGACAAGTTGTGAGAATGTTGGCCTTCTTTACAATGAGTTGTAATCTGGACACTGCCATCTTTGATCTTCATCAGCAAGTGCTCTTTTGAGTTCTCTCAATTTCACCAAACAAGGTGTGTCATCTGCAATTCAGAGGTTGTTAGTAAGCCTTCTTCCAACCTGGATGCTGCATTCTTCTTCACACAGCCCAGCTTCTCTGATGATTTGTTCAGTTTACAGTTTACTTAAATATGGCGAGGTAATACAACCCTTCTGCACCCCTTTCCTGATTTTAGGCATCATGCTTGGAAAGCCGAAAGCCAGTGAAAAACAGAATCACCCTCAACCAAAGAGATTGACACAGCAGCTGCTACAATGAATGCTAACATAATGACAGAACTAATAAATTAACACACAGTTTCATTCTCAATTCCTTCTACTATGCCTTCCGGTACTGTAGAGACGCATATAAAACCAAACTCACTGGAGTCAAGTCGATTTTGACACTGTCCGACAGAGTAGAATGGCCCTGTGGATTTCTGAGACTGTCACTCTATATGGGTGCAGAAATCCTCTTCTTTCTCCCACAGAGAGGCTGGCAGGAGACTGGACTTGTGGTCAATAGCCCAATACCTAACCAACCCATGACACCACCTGAGTTCCTGCCTTGTAAAGACTAGAAAGTTAAAATCTCTGTCTTTAAGACCTTCTTGCAATTAAGGTGCTGGCAGAAAATTAGTTTCCACCAACGAGGTGCACTTACTGTGACTTTTGGAAGACAGTAATTAGACAGAGTCCATCTTCTGCCTGTTTAGGGCTCTATTTTGCTGAAAAGCAATGAGGTAGATATGTCCTGGTTGAGTATCCACTGCAAGTGAAGGAAATTTGCAAAGATGGCCTCTTGATTATGTCGGTGTCTAGACAGATGTGGTAGTGATTCCAAATATAAACTTCCTGATTCCTAGAATCTGGCGATGGCTGTCTATTGACTCCAGTAACTTCCTGGTGGGCTCCTGATAGCCCACCTCACTTTTTGTGTTAAAGGAGGTAGCATCTAGACTATGGTGTTCAGAGATTCAGCGCATGGCCTGACCTTCCAGTCCTTCAGAGATTTCACAAACTCCTTAATTCCCTGTATCACATACCTAATGTGGATTTTGCTTCTTAAACCCCGACGGATATCATTACCTCTACAACCAACTTCCTTCTTCTGTGTGGAGCCCAGGATTTGTTCTGGTGTTCACCTCTCTCCCCATCCCCCACATGTCTCGATGATCTAAACCAATCTTGGTAGTTCCATTCCCCTTCTTATAATTGGTTTATACGCTGGACAACTAAAGATATGAAGAAAGTTTACTAAGTAGTCCAATGATGAGATCTTTGATTTCTAATGCAGTACTATTTCATTGAAGGTTGTTATATGTGGTACCTGGGGTTTTGGTCAAGAGAAGGTAGGTTGAAGGGAACATATTTAATGCTGCTGAATGAGAAGATAGAGAAATCTAAGTCCTTGATGGCATATAGAAAATACTGAATTAGATACATTGAAATGGCCCTATTTACAGAGTTTTGTAATGTTGAGTTTATGGATCTCCTCATTTTAACCATTTTGAGTTAGAGCTTCTGTTTACTTACATTTAAAAAAGTATAACTAATGGAGTATTCATAAGCAATTCTATTTTTCACTACATAAATGTAAGTATACACCATATCATGTTTTTAACGATTACTTTAATAAAATGATTTGCTAGTTAGTTTCTGCAATCCTTTTCCCTCTGGATTTTTCCAGATCTACCCATGTTTCCAGATCTCCATGTAGACACATTTAACTACAGTCAATTTATTTAAACGTTTGTGTTTCTAGGGTATTTATCTAGAGATGGGGCTATAGGGACATCAGATGTGCACTTTTTATGTTTATGAGATGTTGCCAAGCTATGTCCACAATGGTTATATAATTTGGAGCTCCACTAGCATTGTGTTAAAGTTCCCACTCCTTGGTATCATTTTCAGGTATTAGAATCTATTTTCTGCTAATCTTATGTATGTGAAATGATCTCTCATTGTGATTTTAATGAGCTCTGCTTTGATATAATGAGATTGAGCCTTCTAAAATATCTTTTTAGGTTACTCAGGTTTCCTCTTGTGTGAATTACATATGTCTCTATTGGGTTATTCACAGCTCTTTTTCCTAAATGGCAATTTTTTTATTGTCATACAAGAAGCAAATATTTTCTGCAAGTCTGTTGCATGGCTATTGGCGTTGTTTATGGTGCCTTCTGCACCACCAAAGCTTTCTATTTGTATATAATTTTCTCCCCAATCTTTTTATTTGCAATCTGTGTGTGTGTGTGTGTCTTTTCAAAAAGGCGTTCCCTACCTTGGGATTATAAGTACATTTTCTTCAAGGGGTTTGAAGTTTAATTTCCAGTAGTTCAATCTTAAAGAAATCTGGAATTTAATTTGGGGTGTGGTAGAATATTGAACTCTAAAACTCTCTATCATCAAGTCAATTCTGAATCATGGCGATCTACTCTATGGGGCAAAGGAAAGGAGAACAGTCCCTGGGGGTTTCCAGACTGCAACTCTCTACCGAGTAGGAAACCTCATCCCTCCTGAAGGAACTGTCGATGGTTTTAAACAGCTAACTTCCCTGGTGGCAGCTCAGCTTGTAACCACTAGGCCACCGATGCTTCGTGGAATGATACAGCTTTCCGATTTTAGTTTACTTTTTCTAAGTGGCTATCCCAGTGACCTAACACCATTTATTAACCAGTTCAGTCCTTCCCCATTGTTGTTCTGTGGTACCTCCATAATATGTCAAAATCCCAACTAGTCTGTTTTTGAGCTTTTTATCCTCTACTCCTGCTCTTTCCATGTCCTTCGACACTAAAACCTTGCTGTCACAAACAGCACACAGTCTTACAATCGTAGTCCTCAGTTAATTTGCTAGCAATTTATCCAAAATCAATTTCCCATTTTAATAGTTTCATTGAGTTATATCTTATGTACTATAAAATTCACCCCTTCAAGTATACATTAGTGTTTAGTCAATGTATAGAGTTGCATAATCATGGCTATGATCCAGTGCTCAAACACTTCCATCACCTCATAAAGTTTCTTCATGCTCATTTTCAGTTAATTCCCCTGCAGAAACCCCCTGGGAAGCAACTACTCAGCTTTTGTGTCCACATAAATTGGCCTTTTCCTAGATATTTAATATAAATATAATCACATAATTATAATCTTTTGCATTTGCAAAAATCAGTGTTTTAAAGTCAACCCACCTAAAGTCCAATTGGCTAACTCTATCACATTTATGAATTTATTAAAAATTAGAAATTGTCCTCTTTAATATATTAAGACATGACACTGTTCATTTTGAAAAGATATTCATATTTACACATACAAACTCACAGGTAGATTCTAGATTACCCTCTTTAACATGTAAATGAATGTATAGCTCTCCAGTTCCCAGTTTCTAACCACAGTGCCCTGAGGTATCCTTCTTAATGTATAGCTTTCCAAAAGTTAAGTTATAAAGACTATCTTTTTGAGTATATTTAATATAGTCTTGAACATATCCATGTATACATGTAGTCTTTTCTCAAATACATTGCTTATGTAAGCACATATTAATGAAGATTCTATTATTATGAAATAATTTATTATATTCACTAGGAATATATCCTTGGAATATTTAATATCAACTATATCCTTGACTAGATTTCCTATGTTGAATATATAAATTTAGAATTCTAACAACCAACATCAAGAAGAATGTTTCTTAAACACTTTTGTAATTACTCAATAATCTGGTAAATTTTGGTCAATTGGTCATTTGTGGAATTAATATTTCAACAAATTGGCTTTGGGGAAATTAGCTTGTGGCAAACTGGCCACTCAATGAATTGGTGATTTGACAAGTTGACTGCTAGTGAATTGGTCAGTGTCATAATATATATTGATAGCTAGGGTAACAAATACCTTCTTTCTCCTTTTTCAGACTGATTTCGCTTTCTTAAGAGCCTCTACGTATGAATCTTCAAGTTTAGGTAATTCTTTAAAATGTCTTTTTGCAACTTTCTTAGGAAGTGTACTGAATATTGAATCTTGCCTAACAGGCCATTACCGATGTCTAGAAGTGCCATTGATTTTTGTGTGTAGATGTTGAGCTCATTCAGCAGCCTTAAGAAATCTTAGTCTGAGTTTAGGTTTTTTGGATTTTCAATGTGGATAATCATGTTGTCTGCAAATATTCACCTTTCTTTGCTGCTTCAATTATTTTCCTGTGTAATTCCATTCTCTAGAACCTTCAGTACAGTGTTGTGGAAGAACAGTGACAGCAGTTCTCCTTATCTTACTCCTGACTAAATATATAGCATCTATTAATTTATTAAAAACTAGAACTGGGGCTGAGCCCTGGTGCGTAAGTGGTTGAGTACAGGACTGCAGCCCATGGGCTTGGCGGTTCAAATCCAGCGGCGGCTCTCAGGAGCAGCACTAGGTAGCACCCACGACCACCAGAGGCAGTGATGCCAAAAAAAAAACCCAAAAAACCTAGAACTAGCTCTTTTAAAGAACCCCCTTCAAATGGAATCTTTAAACATTATGTAAAATGTTGTTACAGAGTTTTGGGTAATTTTCTATTTTAGATTAAAAGAGTTTTTTTTCTATTTCTCATCTGTATGTCAAAGTTGCACATCGAATAAGGAAGATCCAAAAAGAATGGAAGCATTTGAATTCTGTTGCTGGAGGAGAATTTTGAAATTACTTCAGACTGCTAAAAGGACAACCAATCTGTCTTGGAAGAAGTATAGTCAAAGTGCTCTGTAGAGGCAAGGCTGGAAAGTCTTTGTGTCATGTCCTTTGGACATGTTATTGGGAGAGACCAGTCTGTAGAGAAGGACCTCATGCTTGGTAAAGTAAAGGGGCAGTGAAAGAAAGAAAGGAAGATTCTCAATGAAATGGGTTGACACTGTGGCTACCAAACACTGGTGAGGCAGAGCAGGATTGGACAGGCTTTTGTTCTGTTGTGCAGAGGGGCTCGATGGATCAGAACCAACTCATTGGCACCCAACAACAAGAAGCATTTTCTTATTTATTTATCTAAATCATGTTACTGGGGGCTCATACATCAGTTATCACAATGCATACACACATGTACTGTGCCAAGCCCCTTTGCCTGCCTGCTGTTGTCATCATTCTCTAAATCTCTGCTTTTCCACTTGAGTCCTTGATTTCAGCCTCTCATCCCTTCCCCTCCCCGCTCCCCTCTCCTCT